>JBAIAA010001198.1:0-219169 GCA_037893245.1 Crossaster papposus | reverse complement strand
AAATATGTAGTAGTAGGGATATGCCGATTGTAGACCAAATCTTAAATATGTAGTAGTAGGGATATGCCGATTGTAGACCAAATCTTAAATATGTAGTAGTGGGGATATGCCGATTGTAGACCAAATCTTAAATATGTAGTAGTAGGGATATGCCGATTGTAGACCAAATCTTAAATATGTAGTAGTAGGGATATGCCGATTGTAGACCAAATCTTAAATATGTAGTAGTAGGGATATGCCGATTGTAGACCAAATCTTAAAAATGTAGTAGTAGGGATATGCCGATTGTAGACCAAATCTTAAATATGTAGTAGTAGGGATATGCCGATTGTAGACCAAATCTTAAATATGTAGTAGTAGGGATATGCTGATTGTAGACCAAATCTTAAATATGTAGTAGTAGGGATATGCCGATTGTAGACCAAATCTTAAATATGTAGTAGTAGGGATATGCCGATTGTAGACCAAATCTTAAATATGTAGTAGTAAGGATATGCCGATTGTAGACCAAATCTTAAATATGTAGTAGTAGGGATATGCCGATTGTAGACCAAATCTTAAATATGTAGTAGTAGGGATATGCCGATTGTAGACCAAATCTTAAATATGTAGTAGTAGGGATATGCCGATTGTAGACCAAATCTTAAATATTTAGTAGTAGGGATATGCCGATTGTAGACCAAATCCTAAATATGTAGTAGTAGAGATATGCCGATTGTAGACCAAATCTTAAATATGTAGTAGTAGGGATATGCCGATTGTAGACCAAATCTTAAATATGTAGTAGTAGGGATATGCCGATTGTAGACCAAATCTTAAATATGTAGTAGTAGGGATATGCCGATTGTAGACCAAATCTTAAATATGTAGTAGTAGAAATATGCCGATTGTAGACCAAATTTTAAATATGTAGTAGTAGGGATATGCCGATTGTAGGCCAAATCTTAAAAAACTCAATTTGATCTGATAACAAAACAAACTCACATTTATTATTATGTAAAGGGAAAGAAGTGTGCAGTAGAAATAAACACCTGATGTGGGAACAGGCCCTCGAGTTAAATATGTAGTAGTAGGGATATGCCGATTGTAGACCAAATCTTAAATATGTAGTAGTAGGGATATGCCGATTGTAGACCAAATCTTAAAAAACTCAATTTGATCTGATAACAAAACAAACTCACATTTATTATTATGTAAAGGGAAAGAAGTGTGCAGTAGAAATAAACACCTGATGTGGGAACAAGCCCTCGAGTTAAATATGTAGTAGTAGGGATATGCCGATTGTAGACCAAATCTTAAATATGTAGTAGTAGGGATATGCCGATTGTAGACCAAATCTTAAATATGTAGTAGTAGGGATATGCCGATTGTAGACCAAATCTTAAATATGTAGTAGTAGGGATATGCCGATTGTAGACCAAATCTTAAATATGTAGTAGTAGGGATATGCCGATTGTAGACCAAATCTTAAATATGTAGTAGTAGGGATATGCCGATTGTAGACCAAATCTTAAATATGTAGTAGTAGGGATATGCCGATTGTAGACCAAATCTTAAATATGTAGTAGTAGGGATATGCCGATTGTAGACCAAATCTTAAAAAACTCAATTTGATCTGATAACAAAACAAACTCACATTTATTATTATGTAAAGGGAAAGAAGTGTGCAGTAGAAATAAACACCTGATGTGGGAACAAGCCCTCGAGTTAAATATGTAGTAGTAGGGATATGCCGATTGTAGACCAAATCTTAAATATGTAGTAGTAGGGATATGCCGATTGTAGACCAAATCTTAAATATGTAGTAGTAGGGATATGCCGATTGTAGACCAAATCTTAAATATGTAGTAGTAGGGATATGCCGATTGTAGACCAAATCTTAAAAAACTCAATTTGATCTGATAACAAAACAAACTCACATTTAGTATTATGTAAAGGGAAAGAAGTGTGCAGTAGAAATAAACACCTGATGTGGGAACAAGCCCTCGAGTTAAATATGTAGTAGTAGGGATATGCCGATTGTAGACCAAATCTTAAATATGTAGTAGTAGGGATATGCCGATTGTAGACCAAATCTTAAATATGTAGTAGTAGGGATATGCCGATTGTAGACCAAATCTTAAATATGTAGTAGTAGAAATATGCCGATTGTAGACCAAATTTTAAATATGTAGTAGTAGGGATATGCCGATTGTAGACCAAATCTTAAAAAACTCAATTTGATCTGATAACAAAACAAACTCACATTTATTATTATGTAAAGGGAAAGAAGTGTGCAGTAGAAATAAACACCTGATGTGGGAACAAGCCCTCGAGTTAAATATGTAGTAGTAGGGATATGCCGATTGTAGACCAAATCTTAAATATGTAGTAGTAGGGATATGCCGATTGTAGACCAAATCTTAAAAAACTCAATTTGATCTGATAACAAAACAAACTCACATTTATTATTATGTAAAGGGAAAGAAGTGTGCAGTAGAAATAAACACCTGATGTGGGAACAAGCCCTCGAGTTAAATATGTAGTAGTAGGGATATGCCGATTGTAGACCAAATCTTAAATATGTAGTAGTAGGGATATGCCGATTGTAGACCAAATCTTAAATATGTAGTAGTAGGGATATGCCGATTGTAGACCAAATCTTAAATATGTAGTAGTAGGGATATGCCGATTGTAGACCAAATCTTAAAAAACTCAATTTGATCTGATAACAAAACAAACTCACATTTAGTATTATGTAAAGGGAAAGAAGTGTGCAGTAGAAATAAACACCTGATGTGGGAACAAGCCCTCGAGTTAAATATGTAGTAGTAGGGATATGCCGATTGTAGACCAAATCTTAAATATGTAGTAGTAGGGATATGCCGATTGTAGACCAAATCTTAAATATGTAGTAGTAGGGATATGCCGATTGTAGACCAAATCTTAAATATGTAGTAGTAGGGATATGCCGATTGTAGACCAAATCTTAAATATGTAGTAGTAGGGATATGCCGATTGTAGACCAAATCTTAAATATGTAGTAGTAGGGATATGCCGATTGTAGACCAAATCTTAAATATGTAGTAGTAGGGATATGCCGATTGTAGACCAAATCTTAAATATGTAGTAGTAGGGATATGCCGATTGTAGACCAAATCTTAAAAAACTCAATTTGATCTGATAACAAAACAAACTCACATTTATTATTATGTAAAGGGAAAGAAGTGTGCAGTAGAAATAAACACCTGATGTGGGAACAAGCCCTCGAGTTAAATATGTAGTAGTAGGGATATGCCGATTGTAGACCAAATCTTAAATATGTAGTAGTAGGGATATGCCGATTGTAGACCAAATCTTAAATATGTAGTAGTAGGGATATGCCGATTGTAGACCAAATCTTAAATATGTAGTAGTAGGGATATGCCGATTGTAGACCAAATCTTAAAAAACTCAATTTGATCTGATAACAAAACAAACTCACATTTAGTATTATGTAAAGGGAAAGAAGTGTGCAGTAGAAATAAACACCTGATGTGGGAACAAGCCCTCGAGTTAAATATGTAGTAGTAGGGATATGCCGATTGTAGACCAAATCTTAAATATGTAGTAGTAGGGATATGCCGATTGTAGACCAAATCTTAAATATGTAGTAGTAGGGATATGCCAATTGTAGACCAAATCTTAAATATGTAGTAGTAGGGATATGCCGATTGTAGACCAAATCTTAAATATGTAGTAGTAGGGATATGCCGATTGTAGACCAAATCTTAAATATGTAGTAGTAGGGATATGCCGATTGTAGACCAAATCTTAAATATGTAGTAGTAGGGATATGCCGATTGTAGACCAAATCTTAAATATGTAGTAGTAGGGATATGCCGATTGTAGACCAAATCTTAAATATGTAGTAGTAGGGATATGCCGATTGTAGACCAAATCTTAAATATGTAGTAGTAGGGATATGCCGATTGTAGACCAAATCTTAAATATGTAGTAGTAGGGATATGCCGATTGTAGACCAAATCTTAAATATGTAGTAGTAGGGATATGCCGATTGTAGACCAAATCTTAAATATGTAGTAGTAGGGATATGCCGATTGTAGACCAAATCTTAAATATGTAGTAGTAGGGATATGCCGATTGTAGACCAAATCTTAAATATGTAGTAGTAGGGATATGCCGATTGTAGACCAAATCTTAAATATGTAGTAGTAGGGATATGCCGATTGTAGACCAAATCTTAAATATGTAGTAGTAGGGATATGCCGATTGTAGACCAAATCTTAAATATGTAGTAGTAGGGATATGCCGATTGTAGACCAAATCTTAAATATGTAGTAGTAGGGATATGCCGATTGTAGACCAAATCTTAAATATGTAGTAGTAGGGATATGCCGATTGTAGACCAAATCTTAAATATGTAGTAGTAGGGATATGCCGATTGTAGACCAAATCTTAAATATGTAGTAGTAGGGATATGCCGATTGTAGACCAAATCTTAAATATGTAGTAGTAGGGATATGCCGATTGTAGACCAAATCTTAAATATGTAGTAGTAGGGATATGCCGATTGTAGACCAAATCTTAAATATGTAGTAGTAGGGATATGCCGATTGTAGACCAAATCTTAAATATGTAGTAGTAGGGATATGCCGATTGTAGACCAAATCTTAAATATGTAGTAGTAGGGATATGCCGATTGTAGACCAAATCTTAAATATGTAGTAGTAGTAGGGATATGCCGATTGTAGACCAAATCTTAAATATGTAGTAGTAGGGATATGCCGATTGTAGACCAAATCTTAAATATGTAGTAGTAGGGATATGCCGATTGTAGACCAAATCTTAAATATGTAGTAGTAGGGATATGCCGATTGTAGACCAAATCTTAAATATGTAGTAGTAGGGATATGCCGATTGTAGACCAAATCTTAAATATGTAGTAGTAGGGATATGCCGATTGTAGACCAAATCTTAAATATGTAGTAGTAGGGATATGCCGATTGTAGACCAAATCTTAAATATGTAGTAGTAGGGATATGCCGATTGTAGACCAAATCTTAAATATGTAGTAGTAGGGATATGCCGATTGTAGACCAAATCTTAAATATGTAGTAGTAGGGATATGCCGATTGTAGACCAAATCTTAAATATGTAGTAGTAGGGATATGCCGATTGTAGACCAAATCTTAAATATGTAGTAGTAGGGATATGCCGATTGTAGACCAAATCTTAAATATGTAGTAGTAGGGATATGCCGATTGTAGACCAAATCTTAAATATGTAGTAGTAGGGATATGCCGATTGTAGACCAAATCTTAAATATGTAGTAGTAGGGATATGCCGATTGTAGACCAAATCTTAAATATGTAGTAGTAGGGATATGCCGATTGTAGACCAAATCTTAAATATGTAGTAGTAGGGATATGCCGATTGTAGACCAAATCTTAAATATGTAGTAGTAGGGATATGCCGATTGTAGACCAAATCTTAAATATGTAGTAGTAGGGATATGCCGATTGTAGACCAAATCTTAAATATGTAGTAGTAGGAATATGCCGATTGTAGACCAAATCTTAAATATGTAGTAGTAGGGATATGCCGATTGTAGACCAAATCTTAAATATGTAGTAGTAGGGATATGCCGATTGTAGACCAAATCTTAAATATGTAGTAGTAGGGATATGCCGATTGTAGACCAAATCTTAAATATGTAGTAGTAGGGATATGCCGATTGTAGACCAAATCTTAAATATGTAATAGTAGGGATATGCCGATTGTAGACCAAATCTTAAATATGTAGTAGTAGAGATATGCCGATTGTAGACCAAATCTTAAATATGTAGTAGTAGGGATATGCCGATTGTAGACCAAATCTTAAATATGTAGTAGTAGGGATATGCCGATTGTAGACCAAATCTTAAATATGTAGTAGTAGGGATATGCCGATTGTAGACCAAATCTTAAATATGTAGTAGTAGTCCTGCAGATTACTACAATAATATTGCATTTAGTGATACAAGCACCAAAATTGGCACACATGCTCATTTTGGGTCACTTTATACAAAAACCCCGTTAGCCAAATTAAAATCCAAGATGGCCGCCATTTTTGAAGATGGCCGCCAATGAAGGCCAAATATCACCGAAATATTGATGTACGGATGGATAGAATGGCAATACAAGCACAAAACTTGGCATTTAACATCTGTTTGGTCTCCCTGTTGTTGGCATATCCAAAACAGTATTATTAGGCACTTGAAAATTTAAGATGGCCGCCATTTTCCAAAATGGTCGCCACTGAATGGCTAGTAGTAGTGTTACCAAGGATCAAACAGTAATACAAGGACCAAAATGGGCATTTAATCTCCATTTGAATCCAATATTATGCTAAAATTGTCAACCACTTGGTAATTCAAGATGGCTATCATTTTTAAAGATGGCCACCACAAGATTACTCAGCCTATATGTTACAAAAAGTGACACATAAATCGTAACATATCTGGTACAAAGACATACAACACACTCTAAAAACAGATTGGTTGAAAATAACCAATATATTGTTCGATTTCAACCAATCCAGTTGGTAGATATGTGGATAACCAAAATATTGGTTAAAATAACCAATCTGATATTGGTTACCTAGTCAATCCATATGCAATGTTGGTTAATTTAACCAATCCACAATGGACTCCAACCGATTTGTATTGGTAATTTGTATTGGTATAGCACTAACCAATACATAATAGTAAGGCTGCATATTCATATTGGTTAACACGCAACCAATTTGCATAACACCAACCAATACAATATTTAATTCAAAGGTTCCCACGCAACCAATTACATAACGTGGACAAATTACGTAATGAAATAATACCTTATTACTTATTACATATTGCAATCATGCATACATACAATAATAACCTATTCCTATTAGATATTAGCTACTGACCACATACTACACACTTAGCTACTGCCGTTGTTAGTTTTATACTTCGCTTTTTTGTCCACGACGAAGTCACAGCTATTTTTTTATGAATAATGTCAACAGTTGAATACGGATGAAATTTAATGTCAATTTTTCACTATGTTAGCACAAACATCTAAATTCAATCATGGAATCGTTTGAATAATTACATGTTATGGTCAAAAAAGTGCATTTTGGACTATTGTAAATACCACAATTTAACATCGACTATTGTCAAAACAAATTTTCTCACTTCTGATTGGTCAGTTGCTGTAGGTACATTTCCTACATTATGAATAACCAATAGATTGGTTAATACCTTGGTTACAAGCTCAACCAATATGACTGGTTGAGGGGCAACCAACATTGGTTATGAATGACCAATATATTGTATTATAGCAATTCCAAAAAATGCCCAAGTCCAAATATTACTGTTATTACCCTGTTGAAACCGACATTTTAGCGAGTTATAACAGGGTAATAAGAGGTAATGGGTAACATTTTACCGAGTTAATAACATGGAAATGCCGGAAATGCCAAAAATATTGTTACATTCTCCTTGGTAATATTTGGTAAATAGGGTAATATCAGGGGGTTACTATCAGGTGGTAATATTAGTTACATTCTTCCTGGTAATATTGGGTAAATGGGGTAATATCGGGTGACCTGAATTTACATGTTGACCCAAAGTGGGCGTGATAAACTTTGGTGAAACATTTGTGTCACTTGTTCTACCTGAACGTTATGTTTTGCGTAATAGCGATACGTTTAGGGTGTTTTCGTAGAGATAATTGTGTAATATTTATTTACTCCAAGTCTCAAAGAAACAAATCTGACAAAAAAGCCAACACACAAATAAATTAACAAAAAAATAGTTGCAAACTGTGATTATAGACGGCGGTGATATTGAGCACATATATAGCGTTTAAGTTCATGCTAAGATTGTAGCAGTGGCAAGCTCAGAAGAGTCATTTATGTTTATATGTGTATGTATTGTTCCGATAGTATCGTAATATTAGTATTAACCAATATAATTAACCAATTGGGTAATATCGGGTAGTAATAACAGTACAATGCCAGAAATATCGGTAACATTATCCCTGGTACTATTGGGTAATATCGGGTAATATCGGGTGATATCGGGTGGTAATAACAATGCAATGCCAGAAATAACGGTAAATAACGATTACATTTCTGGTAATATTGGGTATTAATAATAATAAGTAAAGGGTGAAATATCGGGTGGTAATAACAATGCAATGTCGGAAATAACAGTTAAATTCTCCCTGGTAATATGGGGTAATATCGGGTGGTAATAACAATGCAATGCCGAAAATATCGGTAACATTCTTCCTGGTAACAGGGGGTAATATCGGGTGGTAATAACATTACCCATTAATTACTCGTTACAGCCCAGGTAATGTCGGTATGTTACACAGTAATAACGAGCGTTATTACTCGTTACAACCCAGGTAATATCGGGTAAAATGCCCAGCCAATATAACTAGTTGGAGGATAACCAATACATTGGTTATGAATAACAAATAGATTGGTTAATACCTTGGTTACAAGCTCAACCAGGACTGATGAGAATGATTTGATCTATGCATGGGATGTTAAAACACAGACTGTAAGCATCAAAGGCACGCTAAGTATGCATTCAAATGTTCAGTAACGCAAATACAAAATAAAGAGTTAATCTTGGAAAGCAATTACAACAGTAATGGTAAGAATCTCAAGTCAGGTCGCAATTCTTGTAACCATTTTCTTCTTTACTGACACCCGCTATTGTTATAAATTGGTATTGTACGTACGTGTTGGCAGCCATTTTAAAAAATGGCGGCCATCTTTTACATTTCCAGTGATTTATGATTTGTTAATTATAATTGACCAACGAGAGGTAAATTGCAGCCTTATTGTATGACCATTTGGTTTCTATTGTAAAATAACCAATGTATGTCATTCAATGAAAGCAATCTTGGAAAACATGGCCGCCATCTTGAAAAAATGATCGCCATCTTGAATGTTTAAGTTGTTTCTATTTTTGAAAATGATAAGGGGTACATTTGGTGTATAGTTGCAACTGTTGGTGCTTGCATGACCAATTAATCCAATGTAACATTAAGTGTTACCATTTAGTGGCGGCCATCTTGAAAAAAATGGCCGCCATATTGGATTTTAATTTGGCTAACGGGGTTTTTGTGTACAGTGACCCCAAAAGAGTAGTTATGCCAATTTTGGTGCTTGTATCATCAAATGCAATATTGTGGTGAAAAAAGTTATTAATCTGCAGGACTATAGTAGGGATATGCCGATTGTAGACCAAATCTTAAATATGTAGTAGTAGGGATATGCCGATTGTAGACCAAATCTTAAATATGTAGTAGTTGGGATATGCCGATTGTAGACCAAATCTTAAATATGTAGTAGTAGGGATATGCCGATTGTAGACCAAATCTTAAATATGTAGTAGTAGGGATATGCCGATTGTAGACCAAATCTTAAATATGTAGTAGTAGGGATATGCCGATTGTAGACCAAATCTTAAATATGTAGTAGTAGGGATATGCCGATTGTAGACCAAATCTTAAATATGTAGTAGTAGGAATATGCCGATTGTAGACCAAATCTTAAATATGTAGTAGTAGGGATATGCCGATTGTAGACCAAATCTTAAATATGTAGTAGTAGGGATATGCCGATTGTAGACCAAATCTTAAATATGTAGTAGTAGGGATATGCCGATTGTAGACCAAATCTTAAATATGTAGTAGTAGGGATATGCCGATTGTAGACCAAATCTTAAATATGTAGTAGTAGGGATATGCCGATTGTAGACCAAATCTTAAATATGTAGTAGTAGGGATATGCCGATTGTAGACCAAATCTTAAATATGTAGTAGTAGGGATATGCCGATTATATACCAAATCTTAAATATGTAGTAGTAGGGATATGCCGATTGTAGACCAAATCTTAAATATGTAGTAGTAGGGATATGCCGATTGTAGACCAAATCTTAAATATGTAGTAGTAGGGATATGCCGATTGTATACCAAATCTTAAATATGTAGTAGTAGGGATATGCCGATTGTAGACCAAATCTTAAACATGTAGTAGTAGGGATATGCCGATTGTAGACAAATCTTAAATATGTAGTAGTAGGGATATGCCGATTGTAGACCAAATCTTAAACATGTAGTAGTAGGGATATGCCGATTGTAGACCAAATCTTAAATATGTAGTAGTAGGGATATGCCGATTGTAGACCAAATCTTAAACATGTAGTAGTAGGGATATGCCGATTGTAGACCAAATCTTAAATATGTAGTAGTAGGGATATGCCGATTGTAGACCAAATCTTAAACATGTAGTAGTAGGGATATGCCATTTGTAGACCAAATCTTAAATATGTAGTAGTAGGGATATGCCGATTGTAGACCAAATCTTAAACATGTAGTAGTAGGGATATGCCGATTGTAGACCAAATCTTAAATATGTAGTAGTAGGGATATGCCGATTGTAGACCAAATCTTAAACATGTAGTAGTAGGGATATGCCGATTGTAGACCAAATCTTAAATATGTAGTAGTAGGGATATGCCGATTGTAGACCAAATCTTAAACATGTAGTAGTAGGGATATGCCGATTGTAGACCAAATCTTAAATATGTAGTAGTAGGGATATGCCGATTGTAGACCAAATCTTAAACATGTAGTAGTAGGGATATGCCGATTGTAGACCAAATCTTAAATATGTAGTAGTAGGGATATGCCGATTGTAGACCAAATCTTAAACATGTAGTAGTAGGGATATGCCGATTGTAGACCAAATCTTAAATATGTAGTAGTAGGGATATGCCGATTGTAGACCAAATCTTAAATATGTAGTAGTAGGGATATGCCGATTGTAGACCAAATCTTAAAAAACTCAATTTGATCTGATAACAAAACAAACTCACATTTATTATTATGTAAAGGGAAAGAAGTGTGCAGTAGAAATAAACACCTGATGTGGGAACAAGCCCTCGAGTTAAATATGTAGTAGTAGGGATATGCCGATTGTAGACCAAATCTTAAATATGTAGTAGTAGGGATATGCCGATTGTAGACCAAATCTTAAAAAACTCAATTTGATCTGATAACAAAACAAACTCACATTTATTATTATGTAAAGGGAAAGAAGTGTGCAGTAGAAATAAACACCTGATGTGGGAACAAGCCCTCGAGTTAAATATGTAGTAGTAGGGATATGCCGATTGTAGACCAAATCTTAAATATGTAGTAGTAGGGATATGCCGATTGTAGACCAAATCTTAAATATGTAGTAGTAGGGATATGCCGATTGTAGACCAAATCTTAAATATGTAGTAGTAGGGATATGCCGATTGTAGACCAAATCTTAAAAAACTCAATTTGATCTGATAACAAAACAAACTCACATTTAGTATTATGTAAAGGGAAAGAAGTGTGCAGTAGAAATAAACACCTGATGTGGGAACAAGCCCTCGAGTTAAATATGTAGTAGTAGGGATATGCCGATTGTAGACCAAATCTTAAATATGTAGTAGTAGGGATATGCCGATTGTAGACCAAATCTTAAATATGTAGTAGTAGGGATATGCCGATTGTAGACCAAATCTTAAATATGTAGTAGTAGGGATATGCCGATTGTAGACCAAATCTTAAATATGTAGTAGTAGGGATATGCCGATTGTAGACCAAATCTTAAATATGTAGTAGTAGGGATATGCCGATTGTAGACCAAATCTTAAATATGTAGTAGTAGGGATATGCCGATTGTAGACCAAATCTTAAATATGTAGTAGTGGGGATATGCCGATTGTAGACCAAATCTTAAATATGTAGTAGTAGGGATATGCCGATTGAAGACCAAATCTTAAATATGTAGTAGTAGGGATATGCCTATTGTAGACCAAATCTTAAATATGTAGTAGTAGGGATATGCCGATTGTAGACCAAATCTTAAATATGTAGTAGTAGGGATATGCCGATTGTAGACCAAATCTTAAAAAACTCAATTTGATCTGATAACAAAACAAACTCACATTTATTATTATGTAAAGGGAAAGAAGTGTGCAGTAGAAATAAACACCTGATGTGGGAACAAGCCCTCGAGTTAAATATGTAGTAGTAGGGATATGCCGATTGTAGACCAAATCTTAAATATGTAGTAGTAGGGATATGCCGATTGTAGACCAAATCTTAAATATGTAGTAGTGGGGATATGCCGATTGTAGACCAAATCTTAAATATGTAGTAGTAGGGATATGCCGATTGTAGACCAAATCTTAAAAAACTCAATTTGATCTGATAACAAAACAAACTCACATTTATTATTATGTAAAGGGAAAGAAGTGTGCAGTAGAAATAAACACCTGATGTGGGAACAAGCCCTCGAGTTAAATATGTAGTAGTAGGGATATGCCGATTGTAGACCAAATCTTAAATATGTAGTAGTAGGGATATGCCGATTGTAGACCAAATCTTAAATATGTAGTAGTAGGGATATGCCGATTGTAGACCAAATCTTAAATATGTAGTAGTAGGGATATGCCGATTGTAGACCAAATCTTAAATATGTAGTAGTGGGGATATGCCGATTGTAGACCAAATCTTAAATATGTAGTAGTAGGGATATGCCGATTGTAGACCAAATCTGAAAAAACTCAATTTGATCTGATAACAAAACAAACTCACATTTATTATTATGTAAAGGGAAAGAAGTGTGCAGTAGAAATAAACACCTGATGTGGGAACAAGCCCTCGAGTTAAATATGTAGTAGTAGGGATATGCCGATTGTAGACCAAATCTTAAATATGTAGTAGTAGGGATATGCCGATTGTAGACCAAATCTTAAATATGTAGTAGTGGGGATATGCCGATTGTAGACCAAATCTTAAATATGTAGTAGTAGGGATATGCCGATTGTAGACCAAATCTTAAATATGTAGTAGTAGGGATATGCCGATTGTAGACCAAATCTTAAATATGTAGTAGTAGGGATATGCCGATTGTAGACCAAATCTTAAATATGTAGTAGTAGGGATATGCCGATTGTAGACCAAATCTTAAATATGTAGTAGGAGGGATATGCCGATTGTAGCCCTCGAGTTAAATATGTAAAGGGAAAGAAGTGTGCAGTATAAATAAACACCTGATGTGGGAACAAGCCCTCGAGTTAAATATGTAGTAGTAGGGATATGCCGATTGTAGACCAAATCTTAAATATGTAGTAGTAGGGATATGCCGATTGTAGACCAAATCTTAAATATGTAGTAGTAGGGATATGCCGATTGTAGACCAAATCTTAAATATGTAGTAGTAGGGATATGCCGATTGTAGACCAAATCTTAAATATGTAGTAGTAGTAGGGATATGCCGATTGTAGACCAAATCTTAAATATGTAGTAGTAGGGATATGCCGATGGTAGACCAAATCTTAAACATGTAGTAGTAGGGATATGCCGATTGAAGACCAAATCTTAAATATGTAGTAGTAGGGATATGCCTATTGTAGACCAAATCTTAAATATGTAGTAGTAGGGATATGCCGATTGTAGACCAAATCTTAAATATGTAGTAGTAGGGATATGCCGATTGTAGACCAAATCTTAAATATGTAGTAGTAGGGATATGCCGATTGTAGACCAAATCTTAAAAAACTCAATTTGATCTGATAACAAAACAAACTCACATTTATTATTATGTAAAGGGAAAGAAGTGTGCAGTAGAAATAAACACCTGATGTGGGAACAAGCCCTCGAGTTAAATATGTAGTAGTAGGGATATGCCGATTGTAGACCAAATCTTAAATATGTAGTAGTAGGGATATGCCGATTGTAAACCAAATCTTAAATATGTAGTAGTAGGGATATGCCGATTGTAGACCAAATCTTAAATATGTAGTAGTAGGGATATGCCGATTGTAGACCAAATCTTAAATATGTAGTAGTAGGGATATGCCGATTGTAGACCAAATCTTAAATATGTAGTAGTAGGGATATGCCGATTGTAGACCAAATCTTAAATATGTAGTAGTAGGGATATGCCGATTGAAGACCAAATCTTAAATATGTAGTAGTAGGGATATGCCTATTGTAGACCAAATCTTAAATATGTAGTAGTAGGGATATGCCGATTGTAGACCAAATCTTAAATATGTAGTAGTAGGGATATGCCGATTGTAGACCAAATCTTAAATATGTAGTAGTAGGGATATGCCGATTGTAGACCAAATCTGAAATATGTAGTAGTAGGGATATGCCGATTGTAGACCAAATCTTAAATATGTAGTAGTAGGGATATGCCGATTGTAGACCAAATCTTAAATATGTAGTAGTAGGGATATGCCGATTGTAGACCAAATCTTAAATATGTAGTAGTAGGGATATGCCGATTGTAGACCAAATCTTAAATATGTAGTAGTAGGGATATGCCGATTGTAGACCAAATCTTAAATATGTAGTAGTAGGGATATGCCGATTGTAGCCCTCGAGTTAAATATGTAAAGGGAAAGAAGTGTGCAGTATAAATAAACACCTGATGTGGGAACAAGCCCTCGAGTTAAATATGTAGTAGTAGGGATATGCCGATTGTAGACCAAATCTTAAATATGTAGTAGTAGGGATATGCCGATTGTAGACCAAATCTTAAATATGTAGTAGTAGGGATATGCCGATTGTAGACCAAATCTTAAATATGTAGTAGTAGGGATATGCCGATTGAAGACCAAATCTTAAATATGTAGTAGTAGGGATATGCCTATTGTAGACCAAATCTTAAATATGTAGTAGTAGGGATATGCCGATTGTAGACCAAATCTTAAATATGTAGTAGTAGGGATATGCCGATTGTAGACCAAATCTTAAATATGTAGTAGTAGGGATATGCCGATTGTAGACCAAATCTGAAATATGTAGTAGTAGGGATATGCCGATTGTAGACCAAATCTTAAATATGTAGTAGTAGGGATATGCCGATTGTAGACCAAATCTTAAATATGTAGTAGTAGGGATATGCCGATTGTAGACCAAATCTGAAATATGTAGTAGTAGGGATATGCCGATTGTAGACCAAATCTGAAATATGTAGTAGTAGGGATATGCCGATTGTAGACCAAATCTTAAATATGTAGTAGTAGGGATATGCCGATTGTAGACCAAATCTTAAATATGTAGTAGTAGGGATATGCCGATTGTAGACCAAATCTTAAATATGTAGTAGTAGGGATATGCCGATTGTAGACCAAATCTTAAATATGTAGTAGTAGGGAAATGCCGATTGTAGACCAAATATTAAATATGTAGTAGTAGGGATATGCCGATTGTAGACCAAATCTTAAATATGTAGTAGTAGGGATATGCCGATTGTAGACCAAATCTTAAATATGTAGTAGTAGGGATATGCCGATTGTAGACCAAATCTTAAATATGTAGTAGTAGGGATATGCCGATTGTAGACCAAATCTTAAAACACTCAATTTGATCTGATAACAAAACAAACTCACATTTATTATTATGTAAAGGGAAAGAAGTGTGCAGTAGAAATAAACACCTGATGTGGGAACAAGCCCTCGAGTTAAATATGTAGTAGTAGGGATATGCCGATTGTAGACCAAATCTTAAATATGTAGTAGTAGGGATATGCCGATTGTAGACCAAATCTTAAATATGTAGTAGTAGGGATATGCCGATTGTAGACCAAATCTTAAAAAACTCAATTTGATCTGATAACAAAACAAACTCACATTTATTATTATGTAAAGGGAAAGAAGTGTGCAGTAGAAATAAACACCTGATGTGGGAACAAGCCCTCGAGTTAAATATGTAGTAGTAGGGATATGCCGATTGTAGACCAAATCTTAAATATGTAGTAGTAGGGATATGCCGATTGTAGACCAAATCTTAAAAAACTCGATTTGATCTGATAACAAAACAAACTCACATTTATTATTATGTAAAGGGAAAGAAGTGTGCAGTAGAAATAAACACCTGATGTGGGAACAAGCCCTCGAGTTAAATATGTAGTAGTAGGGATATGCCGATTGTAGACCAAATCTTAAATATGTAGTAGTATGAATATGCCGATTGTAGACCAAATCTTAAATATGTAGTAGTAGGGATATGCCGATTGTAGACCAAATCTTAAATATGTAGTAGTAGGGATATGCCGATTGTAGACCAAATCTTAAAAAACTCAATTTGATCTGATAACAAAACAAACTCACATTTATTATTATGTAAAGGGAAAGAAGTGTGCAGTAGAAATAAACACCTGATGTGGGAACAAGCCCTCGAGTTAAATATGTAGTAGTAGGGATATGCCGATTGTAGACCAAATCTTAAATATGTAGTAGTAGTAGGGATATGCCGATTGTAGACCAAATCTTAAATATGTAGTAGTAGGGATATGCCGATTGTAGACCAAATCTTAAATATGTAGTAGTAGGGATATGCCGATTGTAGACCAAATCTTAAATATGTAGTAGTGGGGATATGCCGATTGTAGACCAAATCTTAAATATGTAGTAGTAGGGATAAGCCGATGGAAGACCAAATCTTAAATATGTAGTAGTAGGGATATGCCGATTGTAGACCAAATCTTAAATATGTAGTAGTAGGGATATGCCGATTGTAGACCAAATCTTAAATATGTAGTAGTAGGGATATGCCGATTGTAGACCAAATCTTAAATATGTAGTAGTAGGGATATGCCGATTGTAGACCAGATCTTAAATATGTAGTAGTAGGGATATGCCGATTGTAGACCAAATCTTAACACACTCAATTTGATCTGATAACAAAACAAACTCACATTTATTATTATGTAAAGGGAAAGAAGTGTGCAGTAGAAATAAACACCTGATGTGGGAACAAGCCCTTGAGTTAAATATGTAGTAGTAGGGATATGCCGATTGTAGACCAAATCTTAAATATGTAGTAGTAGGGATATGCCGATTGTAGACCAAATCTTAAATATGTAGTAGTAGGGATATGCCGATTGTAGACCAAATCTTAAATATGTAGTAGTAGGGATATGCCGATTGTAGACCAAATCTTAAAAAACTCAATTTGATCTGATAACAAAACAAACTCACATTTATTATTATGTAAAGGGAAAGAAGTGTGCAGTAGAAATAAACACCTGATGTGGGAACAAGCCCTCGAGTTAAATATGTAGTAGTAGGGATATGCCGATTGTAGACCAAATCTTAAATATGTAGTAGTTGGGATATGCCGATTGTAGACCAAATCTTAAATATGTAGTAGTAGGGATATGCCGATTGTAGACCAAATCTTAAATATGTAGTAGTAGGGATATGCCGATTGTAGACCAAATCTTAAATATGTAGTAGTGGGGATATGCCGATTGTAGACCAAATCTTAAATATGTAGTAGTAGGGATATGCCGATTGTAGACCAAATCTTAAATATGTAGTAGTAGGGATATGCCGATTGTAGACCAAATCTTAAATATGTAGTAGTAGGGATATGCCGATTGTAGACCAAATCTTAAATATGTAGTAGTAGGGATATGCCGATTGTAGACCAAATCTTAAATATGTAGTAGTAGGGATATGCCGATTGTAGACCAAATCTTAAATATGTAGTAGTAGGGATATGCCGATTGTAGACCAAATCTTAAATATGTAGTAGTAGGGATATGCTGATTGTAGACCAAATCTTAAATATGTAGTAGTAGGGATATGCCGATTGTAGACCAAATCTTAAATATGTAGTAGTAGGGATATGCCGATTGTAGACCAAATCTTAAATATGTAGTAGTAAGGATATGCCGATTGTAGACCAAATCTTAAATATGTAGTAGTAGGGATATGCCGATTGTAGACCAAATCTTAAATATGTAGTAGTAGGGATATGCCGATTGTAGACCAAATCTTAAATATGTAGTAGTAGGGATATGCCGATTGTAGACCAAATCTTAAATATTTAGTAGTAGGGATATGCCGATTGTAGACCAAATCTTAAATATGTAGTAGTAGGGATATGCCGATTGTAGACCAAATCTTAAATATGTAGTAGTAGGGATATGCCGATTGTAGACCAAATCTTAAATATGTAGTAGTAGGGATATGCCGATTGTAGACCAAATCTTAAATATGTAGTAGTAGGGATATGCCGATTGTAGACCAAATCTTAAATATGTAGTAGTAGAAATATGCCGATTGTAGACCAAATGTTAAATATGTAGTAGTAGGGATATGCCGATTGTAGACCAAATCTTAAAAAACTCAATTTGATCTGATAACAAAACAAACTCACATTTATTATTATGTAAAGGGAAAGAAGTGTGCAGTAGAAATAAACACCTGATGTGGGAACAAGCCCTCGAGTTAAATATGTAGTAGTAGGGATATGCCGATTGTAGACCAAATCTTAAATATGTAGTAGTAGGGATATGCCGATTGTAGACCAAATCTTAAAAAACTCAATTTGATCTGATAACAAAACAAACTCACATTTATTATTATGTAAAGGGAAAGAAGTGTGCAGTAGAAATAAACACCTGATGTGGGAACAAGCCCTCGAGTTAAATATGTAGTAGTAGGGATATGCCGATTGTAGACCAAATCTTAAATATGTAGTAGTAGGGATATGCCGATTGTAGACCAAATCTTAAATATGTAGTAGTAGGGATATGCCGATTGTAGACCAAATCTTAAATATGTAGTAGTAGGGATATGCCGATTGTAGACCAAATCTTAAATATGTAGTAGTAGGGATATGCCGATTGTAGACCAAATCTTAAATATGTAGTAGTAGGGATATGCCGATTGTAGACCAAATCTTAAATATGTAGTAGTAGGGATATGCCGATTGTAGACCAAATCTTAAATATGTAGTAGTAGGGATATGCCGATTGTAGACCAAATCTTAAAAAACTCAATTTGATCTGATAACAAAACAAACTCACATTTATTATTATGTAAAGGGAAAGAAGTGTGCAGTAGAAATAAACACCTGATGTGGGAACAAGCCCTCGAGTTAAATATGTAGTAGTAGGGATATGCCGATTGTAGACCAAATCTTAAATATGTAGTAGTAGGGATATGCCGATTGTAGACCAAATCTTAAATATGTAGTAGTAGGGATATGCCGATTGTAGACCAAATCTTAAATATGTAGTAGTAGGGATATGCCGATTGTAGACCAAATCTTAAAAAACTCAATTTGATCTGATAACAAAACAAACTCACATTTAGTATTATGTAAAGGGAAAGAAGTGTGCAGTAGAAATAAACACCTGATGTGGGAACAAGCCCTCGAGTTAAATATGTAGTAGTAGGGATATGCCGATTGTAGACCAAATCTTAAATATGTAGTAGTAGGGATATGCCGATTGTAGACCAAATCTTAAATATGTAGTAGTAGGGATATGCCGATTGTAGACCAAATCTTAAATATGTAGTAGTAGAAATATGCCGATTGTAGACCAAATTTTAAATATGTAGTAGTAGGGATATGCCGATTGTAGACCAAATCTTAAAAAACTCAATTTGATCTGATAACAAAACAAACTCACATTTATTATTATGTAAAGGGAAAGAAGTGTGCAGTAGAAATAAACACCTGATGTGGGAACAAGCCCTCGAGTTAAATATGTAGTAGTAGGGATATGCCGATTGTAGACCAAATCTTAAATATGTAGTAGTAGGGATATGCCGATTGTAGACCAAATCTTAAAAAACTCAATTTGATCTGATAACAAAACAAACTCACATTTATTATTATGTAAAGGGAAAGAAGTGTGCAGTAGAAATAAACACCTGATGTGGGAACAAGCCCTCGAGTTAAATATGTAGTAGTAGGGATATGCCGATTGTAGACCAAATCTTAAATATGTAGTAGTAGGGATATGCCGATTGTAGACCAAATCTTAAATATGTAGTAGTAGGGATATGCCGATTGTAGACCAAATCTTAAATATGTAGTAGTAGGGATATGCCGATTGTAGACCAAATCTTAAAAAACTCAATTTGATCTGATAACAAAACAAACTCACATTTAGTATTATGTAAAGGGAAAGAAGTGTGCAGTAGAAATAAACACCTGATGTGGGAACAAGCCCTCGAGTTAAATATGTAGTAGTAGGGATATGCCGATTGTAGACCAAATCTTAAATATGTAGTAGTAGGGATATGCCGATTGTAGACCAAATCTTAAATATGTAGTAGTAGGGATATGCCGATTGTAGACCAAATCTTAAATATGTAGTAGTAGGGATATGCCGATTGTAGACCAAATCTTAAATATGTAGTAGTAGGGATATGCCGATTGTAGACCAAATCTTAAATATGTAGTAGTAGGGATATGCCGATTGTAGACCAAATCTTAAATATGTAGTAGTAGGGATATGCCGATTGTAGACCAAATCTTAAATATGTAGTAGTAGGGATATGCCGATTGTAGACCAAATCTTAAAAAACTCAATTTGATCTGATAACAAAACAAACTCACATTTATTATTATGTAAAGGGAAAGAAGTGTGCAGTAGAAATAAACACCTGATGTGGGAACAAGCCCTCGAGTTAAATATGTAGTAGTAGGGATATGCCGATTGTAGACCAAATCTTAAATATGTAGTAGTAGGGATATGCCGATTGTAGACCAAATCTTAAATATGTAGTAGTAGGGATATGCCGATTGTAGACCAAATCTTAAATATGTAGTAGTAGGGATATGCCGATTGTAGACCAAATCTTAAAAAACTCAATTTGATCTGATAACAAAACAAACTCACATTTAGTATTATGTAAAGGGAAAGAAGTGTGCAGTAGAAATAAACACCTGATGTGGGAACAAGCCCTCGAGTTAAATATGTAGTAGTAGGGATATGCCGATTGTAGACCAAATCTTAAATATGTAGTAGTAGGGATATGCCGATTGTAGACCAAATCTTAAATATGTAGTAGTAGGGATATGCCGATTGTAGACCAAATCTTAAATATGTAGTAGTAGAAATATGCCGATTGTAGACCAAATTTTAAATATGTAGTAGTAGGGATATGCCGATTGTAGACCAAATCTTAAAAAATCTCAATTTGATCTGATAACAAAACAAACTCACATTTATTATTATGTAAAGGGAAAGAAGTGTGCAGTAGAAATAAACACCTGATGTGGGAACAAGCCCTCGAGTTAAATATGTAGTAGTAGGGATATGCCGATTGTAGACCAAATCTTAAATATGTAGTAGTAGGGATATGCCGATTGTAGACCAAATCTTAAAAAACTCAATTTGATCTGATAACAAAACAAACTCACATTTATTATTATGTAAAGGGAAAGAAGTGTGCAGTAGAAATAAACACCTGATGTGGGAACAAGCCCTCGAGTTAAATATGTAGTAGTAGGGATATGCCGATTGTAGACCAAATCTTAAATATGTAGTAGTAGGGATATGCCGATTGTAGACCAAATCTTAAATATGTAGTAGTAGGGATATGCCGATTGTAGACCAAATCTTAAATATGTAGTAGTAGGGATATGCCGATTGTAGACCAAATCTTAAAAAACTCAATTTGATCTGATAACAAAACAAACTCACATTTAGTATTATGTAAAGGGAAAGAAGTGTGCAGTAGAAATAAACACCTGATGTGGGAACAAGCCCTCGAGTTAAATATGTAGTAGTAGGGATATGCCGATTGTAGACCAAATCTTAAATATGTAGTAGTAGGGATATGCCGATTGTAGACCAAATCTTAAATATGTAGTAGTAGGGATATGCCGATTGTAGACCAAATCTTAAATATGTAGTAGTAGGGATATGCCGATTGTAGACCAAATCTTAAATATGTAGTAGTAGGGATATGCCGATTGTAGACCAAATCTTAAATATGTAGTAGTAGGGATATGCCGATTGTAGACCAAATCTTAAATATGTAGTAGTAGGGATATGCCGATTGTAGACCAAATCTTAAATATGTAGTAGTAGGGATATGCCGATTGTAGACCAAATCTTAAAAAACTCAATTTGATCTGATAACAAAACAAACTCACATTTATTATTATGTAAAGGGAAAGAAGTGTGCAGTAGAAATAAACACCTGATGTGGGAACAAGCCCTCGAGTTAAATATGTAGTAGTAGGGATATGCCGATTGTAGACCAAATCTTAAATATGTAGTAGTAGGGATATGCCGATTGTAGACCAAATCTTAAATATGTAGTAGTAGGGATATGCCGATTGTAGACCAAATCTTAAATATGTAGTAGTAGGGATATGCCGATTGTAGACCAAATCTTAAAAAACTCAATTTGATCTGATAACAAAACAAACTCACATTTAGTATTATGTAAAGGGAAAGAAGTGTGCAGTAGAAATAAACACCTGATGTGGGAACAAGCCCTCGAGTTAAATATGTAGTAGTAGGGATATGCCGATTGTAGACCAAATCTTAAATATGTAGTAGTAGGGATATGCCGATTGTAGACCAAATCTTAAATATGTAGTAGTAGGGATATGCCGATTGTAGACCAAATCTTAAATATGTAGTAGTAGGGATATGCCGATTGTAGACCAAATCTTAAATATGTAGTAGTGGGGATATGCCGATTGTAGACCAAATCTTAAATATGTAGTAGTAGGGATATGCCGATTGTAGACCAAATCTTAAATATGTAGTAGTAGGGATATGCCGATTGTAGACCAAATCTTAAATATGTAGTAGTAGGGATATGCCGATTGTAGACCAAATCTTAAATATGTAGTAGTAGGGATATGCCGATTGTAGACCAAATCTTAAATATGTAGTAGTAGGGATATGCCGATTGTAGACCAAATCTTAAATATGTAGTAGTAGGGATATGCCGATTGTAGACCAAATCTTAAATATGTAGTAGTAGGGATATGCTGAATGTAGACCAAATCTTAAATATGTAGTAGTAGGGATATGCCGATTGTAGACCAAATCTTAAATATGTAGTAGTAGGGATATGCCGATTGTAGACCAAATCTTAAATATGTAGTAGTAAGGATATGCCGATTGTAGACCAAATCTTAAATATGTAGTAGTAGGGATATGCCGATTGTAGACCAAATCTTAAATATGTAGTAGTAGGGATATGCCGATTGTAGACCAAATCTTAAATATGTAGTAGTAGGGATATGCCGATTGTAGACCAAATCTTAAATATTTAGTAGTAGGGATATGCCGATTGTAGACCAAATCTTAAATATGTAGTAGTAGGGATATGCCGATTGTAGACCAAATCTTAAATATGTAGTAGTAGGGATATGCCGATTGTAGACCAAATCTTAAATATGTAGTAGTAGGGATATGCCGATTGTAGACCAAATCTTAAATATGTAGTAGTAGGGATATGCCGATTGTAGACCAAATCTTAAATATGTAGTAGTAGAAATATGCCGATTGTAGACCAAATGTTAAATATGTAGTAGTAGGGATATGCCGATTGTAGACCAAATCTTAAAAAACTCAATTTGATCTGATAACAAAACAAACTCACATTTATTATTATGTAAAGGGAAAGAAGTGTGCAGTAGAAATAAACACCTGATGTGGGAACAAGCCCTCGAGTTAAATATGTAGTAGTAGGGATATGCCGATTGTAGACCAAATCTTAAATATGTAGTAGTAGGGATATGCCGATTGTAGACCAAATCTTAAAAAACTCAATTTGATCTGATAACAAAACAAACTCACATTTATTATTATGTAAAGGGAAAGAAGTGTGCAGTAGAAATAAACACCTGATGTGGGAACAAGCCCTCGAGTTAAATATGTAGTAGTAGGGATATGCCGATTGTAGACCAAATCTTAAATATGTAGTAGTAGGGATATGCCGATTGTAGACCAAATCTTAAATATGTAGTAGTAGGGATATGCCGATTGTAGACCAAATCTTAAATATGTAGTAGTAGGGATATGCCGATTGTAGACCAAATCTTAAATATGTAGTAGTAGGGATATGCCGATTGTAGACCAAATCTTAAATATGTAGTAGTAGGGATATGCCGATTGTAGACCAAATCTTAAATATGTAGTAGTAGGGATATGCCGATTGTAGACCAAATCTTAAATATGTAGTAGTAGGGATATGCCGATTGTAGACCAAATCTTAAAAAACTCAATTTGATCTGATAACAAAACAAACTCACATTTATTATTATGTAAAGGGAAAGAAGTGTGCAGTAGAAATAAACACCTGATGTGGGAACAAGCCCTCGAGTTAAATATGTAGTAGTAGGGATATGCCGATTGTAGACCAAATCTTAAATATGTAGTAGTAGGGATATGCCGATTGTAGACCAAATCTTAAATATGTAGTAGTAGGGATATGCCGATTGTAGACCAAATCTTAAATATGTAGTAGTAGGGATATGCCGATTGTAGACCAAATCTTAAAAAACTCAATTTGATCTGATAACAAAACAAACTCACATTTAGTATTATGTAAAGGGAAAGAAGTGTGCAGTAGAAATAAACACCTGATGTGGGAACAAGCCCTCGAGTTAAATATGTAGTAGTAGGGATATGCCGATTGTAGACCAAATCTTAAATATGTAGTAGTAGGGATATGCCGATTGTAGACAAAATCTTAAATATGTAGTAGTAGGGATATGCCGATTGTAGACCAAATCTTAAATATGTAGTAGTAGAAATATGCCGATTGTAGACCAAATTTTAAATATGTAGTAGTAGGGATATGCCGATTGTAGACCAAATCTTAAAAAACTCAATTTGATCTGATAACAAAACAAACTCACATTTATTATTATGTAAAGGGAAAGAAGTGTGCAGTAGAAATAAACACCTGATGTGGGAACAAGCCCTCGAGTTAAATATGTAGTAGTAGGGATATGCCGATTGTAGACCAAATCTTAAATATGTAGTAGTAGGGATATGCCGATTGTAGACCAAATCTTAAAAAACTCAATTTGATCTGATAACAAAACAAACTCACATTTATTATTATGTAAAGGGAAAGAAGTGTGCAGTAGAAATAAACACCTGATGTGGGAACAAGCCCTCGAGTTAAATATGTAGTAGTAGGGATATGCCGATTGTAGACCAAATCTTAAATATGTAGTAGTAGGGATATGCCGATTGTAGACCAAATCTTAAATATGTAGTAGTAGGGATATGCCGATTGTAGACCAAATCTTAAATATGTAGTAGTAGGGATATGCCGATTGTAGACCAAATCTTAAAAAACTCAATTTGATCTGATAACAAAACAAACTCACATTTAGTATTATGTAAAGGGAAAGAAGTGTGCAGTAGAAATAAACACCTGATGTGGGAACAAGCCCTCGAGTTAAATATGTAGTAGTAGGGATATGCCGATTGTAGACCAAATCTTAAATATGTAGTAGTAGGGATATGCCGATTGTAGACCAAATCTTAAATATGTAGTAGTAGGGATATGCCGATTGTAGACCAAATCTTAAATATGTAGTAGTAGGGATATGCCGATTGTAGACCAAATCTTAAATATGTAGTAGTAGGGATATGCCGATTGTAGACCAAATCTTAAATATGTAGTAGTAGGGATATGCCGATTGTAGACCAAATCTTAAAAAACTCAATTTGATCTGATAACAAAACAAACTCACATTTATTATTATGTAAAGGGAAAGAAGTGTGCAGTAGAAATAAACACCTGATGTGGGAACAAGCCCTCGAGTTAAATATGTAGTAGTAGGGATATGCCGATTGTAGACCAAATCTTAAATATGTAGTAGTAGGGATATGCCGATTGTAGACCAAATCTTAAATATGTAGTAGTAGGGATATGCCGATTGTAGACCAAATCTTAAATATGTAGTAGTAGGGATATGCCGATTGTAGACCAAATCTTAAAAAACTCAATTTGATCTGATAACAAAACAAACTCACATTTAGTATTATGTAAAGGGAAAGAAGTGTGCAGTAGAAATAAACACCTGATGTGGGAACAAGCCCTCGAGTTAAATATGTAGTAGTAGGGATATGCCGATTGTAGACCAAATCTTAAATATGTAGTAGTAGGGATATGCCGATTGTAGACCAAATCTTAAATATGTAGTAGTAGGGATATGCCGATTGTAGACCAAATCTTAAATATGTAGTAGTAGAAATATGCCGATTGTAGACCAAATTTTAAATATGTAGTAGTAGGGATATGCCGATTGTAGACCAAATCTTAAAAAACTCAATTTGATCTGATAACAAAACAAACTCACATTTATTATTATGTAAAGGGAAAGAAGTGTGCAGTAGAAATAAACACCTGATGTGGGAACAAGCCCTCGAGTTAAATATGTAGTAGTAGGGATATGCCGATTGTAGACCAAATCTTAAATATGTAGTAGTAGGGATATGCCGATTGTAGACCAAATCTTAAAAAACTCAATTTGATCTGATAACAAAACAAACTCACATTTATTATTATGTAAAGGGAAAGAAGTGTGCAGTAGAAATAAACACCTGATGTGGGAACAAGCCCTCGAGTTAAATATGTAGTAGTAGGGATATGCCGATTGTAGACCAAATCTTAAATATGTAGTAGTAGGGATATGCCGATTGTAGACCAAATCTTAAATATGTAGTAGTAGGGATATGCCGATTGTAGACCAAATCTTAAATATGTAGTAGTAGGGATATGCCGATTGTAGACCAAATCTTAAAAAACTCAATTTGATCTGATAACAAAACAAACTCACATTTAGTATTATGTAAAGGGAAAGAAGTGTGCAGTAGAAATAAACACCTGATGTGGGAACAAGCCCTCGAGTTAAATATGTAGTAGTAGGGATATGCCGATTGTAGACCAAATCTTAAATATGTAGTAGTAGGGATATGCCGATTGTAGACCAAATCTTAAATATGTAGTAGTAGGGATATGCCGATTGTAGACCAAATCTTAAATATGTAGTAGTAGGGATATGCCGATTGTAGACCAAATCTTAAATATGTAGTAGTAGGGATATGCCGATTGTAGACCAAATCTTAAATATGTAGTAGTAGGGATATGCCGATTGTAGACCAAATCTTAAATATGTAGTAGTAGGGATATGCCGATTGTAGACCAAATCTTAAATATGTAGTAGTAGGGATATGCCGATTGTAGACCAAATCTTAAAAAACTCAATTTGATCTGATAACAAAACAAACTCACATTTATTATTATGTAAAGGGAAAGAAGTGTGCAGTAGAAATAAACACCTGATGTGGGAACAAGCCCTCGAGTTAAATATGTAGTAGTAGGGATATGCCGATTGTAGACCAAATCTTAAATATGTAGTAGTAGGGATATGCCGATTGTAGACCAAATCTTAAATATGTAGTAGTAGGGATATGCCGATTGTAGACCAAATCTTAAATATGTAGTAGTAGGGATATGCCGATTGTAGACCAAATCTTAAAAAACTCAATTTGATCTGATAACAAAACAAACTCACATTTAGTATTATGTAAAGGGAAAGAAGTGTGCAGTAGAAATAAACACCTGATGTGGGAACAAGCCCTCGAGTTAAATATGTAGTAGTAGGGATATGCCGATTGTAGACCAAATCTTAAATATGTAGTAGTAGGGATATGCCGATTGTAGACCAAATCTTAAATATGTAGTAGTAGGGATATGCCAATTGTAGACCAAATCTTAAATATGTAGTAGTAGGGATATGCCGATTGTAGACCAAATCTTAAATATGTAGTAGTAGGGATATGCCGATTGTAGACCAAATCTTAAATATGTAGTAGTAGGGATATGCCGATTGTAGACCAAATCTTAAATATGTAGTAGTAGGGATATGCCGATTGTAGACCAAATCTTAAATATGTAGTAGTAGGGATATGCCGATTGTAGACCAAATCTTAAATATGTAGTAGTAGGGATATGCCGATTGTAGACCAAATCTTAAATATGTAGTAGTAGGGATATGCCGATTGTAGACCAAATCTTAAATATGTAGTAGTAGGGATATGCCGATTGTAGACCAAATCTTAAATATGTAGTAGTAGGGATATGCCGATTGTAGACCAAATCTTAAATATGTAGTAGTAGGGATATGCCGATTGTAGACCAAATCTTAAATATGTAGTAGTAGGGATATGCCGATTGTAGACCAAATCTTAAATATGTAGTAGTAGGGATATGCCGATTGTAGACCAAATCTTAAATATGTAGTAGTAGGGATATGCCGATTGTAGACCAAATCTTAAATATGTAGTAGTAGGGATATGCCGATTGTAGACCAAATCTTAAATATGTAGTAGTAGGGATATGCCGATTGTAGACCAAATCTTAAATATGTAGTAGTAGGGATATGCCGATTGTAGACCAAATCTTAAATATGTAGTAGTAGGGATATGCCGATTGTAGACCAAATCTTAAATATGTAGTAGTAGGGATATGCCGATTGTAGACCAAATCTTAAATATGTAGTAGTAGGAATATGCCGATTGTAGACCAAATCTTAAATATGTAGTAGTAGGGATATGCCGATTGTAGACCAAATCTTAAATATGTAGTAGTAGGGATATGCCGATTGTAGACCAAATCTTAAATATGTAGTAGTAGGGATATGCCGATTGTAGACCAAATCTTAAATATGTAGTAGTAGGGATATGCCGATTGTAGACCAAATCTTAAATATGTAATAGTAGGGATATGCCGATTGTAGACCAAATCTTAAATATGTAGTAGTAGAGATATGCCGATTGTAGACCAAATCTTAAATATGTAGTAGTAGGGATATGCCGATTGTAGACCAAATCTTAAATATGTAGTAGTAGGGATATGCCGATTGTAGACCAAATCTTAAATATGTAGTAGTAGGGATATGCCGATTGTAGACCAAATCTTAAATATGTAGTAGTAGGGATATGCCGATTGTAGACCAAATCTTAAATATGTAGTAGTAGGGATATGCCGATTGTAGACCAAATCTTAAATATGTAGTAGTAGGGATATGCCGATTGTAGACCAAATCTTAAATATATAGTAGTAGGGATATGCCGATTGTAGACCAAATCTTAAATATGTAGTAGTAGGGATATGCCGATTGTAGACCAAATCTTAAATATGTAGTAGTAGGGATATGCCGATTGTAGACCAAATCTTAAATATGTAGTAGTAGGGATATGCCGATTGTAGACCAAATCTTAAATATGTAGTAGTAGGGATATGCCGATTGTAGACCAAATCTTAAATATGTAGTAGTAGGGATATGCCGATTGTAGACCAAATCTTAAATATGTAGTAGTAGGGATATGCCGATTGTAGACCAAATCTTAAATATGTAGTAGTAGGGATATGCCGATTGTAGACCAAATCTTAAATATGTAGTAGTAGGGATATGCCGATTGTAGACCAAATCTTAAATATGTAGTAGTAGGAAGATGCCGATTGTAGACCAAATCTTAAATATGTAGTAGTAGGGATATGCCGATTGTAGACCAAATCTTAAATATGTAGTAGTAGGGATATGCCGATTGTAGACCAAATCTTAAATATGTAGTAGTAGGGATATGCCGATTGTAGACCAAATCTTAAATATGTAGTAGTAGGGATATGCCGATTGTAGACCAAATCTTAAATATGTAGTAGTAGGGATATGCCGATTGTAGACCAAATCTTAAATATGTAGTAGTAGGGATATGCCGATTGTAGACCAAATCTTAAATATGTAGTAGTAGGGATATGCCGATTGTAGACCAAATCTTAAATATGTAGTAGTAGGGATATGCCGATTGTAGACCAAATCTTAAATATGTAGTAGTAGGGATATGCCGATTGTAGACCAAATCTTAAATATGTAGTAGTAGGGATATGCCGATTGTAGACCAAATCTTAAATATGTAGTAGTAGGGATATGCCGATTGTAGACCAAATCTTAAATATGTAGTAGTAGGGATATGCCGATTGTAGACCAAATCTTAAATATGTAGTAGTAGGGATATGCCGATTGTAGACCAAATCTTAAATATGTAGTAGTAGGGATATGCCGATTGTAGACCAAATCTTAAATATGTAGTAGTAGGGATATGCCGATTGTAGACCAAATCTTAAATATGTAGTAGTAGGGATATGCCGATTGTAGACCAAATCTTAAATATGTAGTAGTAGGGATATGCCGATTGTAGACCAAATCTTAAATATGTAGTAGTAGGAATATGCCGATTGTAGACCAAATCTTAAATATGTAGTAGTAGGGATATGCCGATTGTAGACCAAATCTTAAATATGTAGTAGTAGGGATATGCCGATTGTAGACCAAATCTTAAATATGTAGTAGTAGGGATATGCCGATTGTAGACCAAATCTTAAATATGTAGTAGTAGGGATATGCCGATTGTAGACCAAATCTTAAATATGTAATAGTAGGGATATGCCGATTGTAGACCAAATCTTAAATATGTAGTAGTAGAGATATGCCGATTGTAGACCAAATCTTAAATATGTAGTAGTAGGGATATGCCGATTGTAGACCAAATCTTAAATATGTAGTAGTAGGGATATGCCGATTGTAGACCAAATCTTAAATATGTAGTAGTAGGGATATGCCGATTGTAGACCAAATCTTAAATATGTAGTAGTAGGGATATGCCGATTGTAGACCAAATCTTAAATATGTAGTAGTAGGGATATGCCGATTGTAGACCAAATCTTAAATATGTAGTAGTTGGGATATGCCGATTGTAGACCAAATCTTAAATATGTAGTAGTAGGGATATGCCGATTGTAGACCAAATCTTAAATATGTAGTAGTAGGGATATGCCGATTGTAGACCAAATCTTAAATATGTAGTAGTAGGGATATGCCGATTGTAGACCAAATCTTAAATATGTAGTAGTAGGGATATGCCGATTGTAGACCAAATCTTAAATATGTAGTAGTAGGGATATGCCGATTGTAGACCAAATCTTAAATATGTAGTAGTAGGGATATGCCGATTGTAGACCAAATCTTAAATATGTAGTAGTAGGGATATGCCGATTGTAGACCAAATCTTAAATATGTAGTAGTAGGGATATGCCGATTATATACCAAATCTTAAATATGTAGTAGTAGGGATATGCCGATTGTAGACCAAATCTTAAATATGTAGTAGTAGGGATATGCCGATTGTAGACCAAATCTTAAATATGTAGTAGTAGGAATATGCCGATTGTATACCAAATCTTAAATATGTAGTAGTAGGGATATGCCGATTGTAGACCAAATCTTAAACATGTAGTAGTAGGGATATGCCGATTGTAGACAAATCTTAAATATGTAGTAGTAGGGATATGCCGATTGTAGACCAAATCTTAAACATGTAGTAGTAGGGATATGCCGATTGTAGACCAAATCTTAAATATGTAGTAGTAGGGATATGCCGATTGTAGACCAAATCTTAAACATGTAGTAGTAGGGATATGCCGATTGTAGACCAAATCTTAAATATGTAGTAGTAGGGATATGCCGATTGTAGACCAAATCTTAAACATGTAGTAGTAGGGATATGCCATTTGTAGACCAAATCTTAAATATGTAGTAGTAGGGATATGCCGATTGTAGACCAAATCTTAAACATGTAGTAGTAGGGATATGCCGATTGTAGACCAAATCTTAAATATGTAGTAGTAGGGATATGCCGATTGTAGACCAAATCTTAAACATGTAGTAGTAGGGATATGCCGATTGTAGACCAAATCTTAAATATGTAGTAGTAGGGATATGCCGATTGTAGACCAAATCTTAAACATGTAGTAGTAGGGATATGCCGATTGTAGACCAAATCTTAAATATGTAGTAGTAGGGATATGCCGATTGTAGACCAAATCTTAAACATGTAGTAGTAGGGATATGCCGATTGTAGACCAAATCTTAAATATGTAGTAGTAGGGATATGCCGATTGTAGACCAAATCTTAAACATGTAGTAGTAGGGATATGCCGATTGTAGACCAAATCTTAAATATGTAGTAGTAGGGATATGCCGATTGTAGACCAAATCTTAAATATGTAGTAGTAGGGATATGCCGATTGTAGACCAAATCTTAAAAAACTCAATTTGATCTGATAACAAAACAAACTCACATTTATTATTATGTAAAGGGAAAGAAGTGTGCAGTAGAAATAAACACCTGATGTGGGAACAAGCCCTCGAGTTAAATATGTAGTAGTAGGGATATGCCGATTGTAGACCAAATCTTAAATATGTAGTAGTAGGGATATGCCGATTGTAGACCAAATCTTAAAAAACTCAATTTGATCTGATAACAAAACAAACTCACATTTATTATTATGTAAAGGGAAAGAAGTGTGCAGTAGAAATAAACACCTGATGTGGGAACAAGCCCTCGAGTTAAATATGTAGTAGTAGGGATATGCCGATTGTAGACCAAATCTTAAATATGTAGTAGTAGGGATATGCCGATTGTAGACCAAATCTTAAATATGTAGTAGTAGGGATATGCCGATTGTAGACCAAATCTTAAATATGTAGTAGTAGGGATATGCCGATTGTAGACCAAATCTTAAAAAACTCAATTTGATCTGATAACAAAACAAACTCACATTTAGTATTATGTAAAGGGAAAGAAGTGTGCAGTAGAAATAAACACCTGATGTGGGAACAAGCCCTCGAGTTAAATATGTAGTAGTAGGGATATGCCGATTGTAGACCAAATCTTAAATATGTAGTAGTAGGGATATGCCGATTGTAGACCAAATCTTAAATATGTAGTAGTAGGGATATGCCGATTGTAGACCAAATCTTAAATATGTAGTAGTAGGGATATGCCGATTGTAGACCAAATCTTAAATATGTAGTAGTAGGGATATGCCGATTGTAGACCAAATCTTAAATATGTAGTAGTAGGGATATGCCGATTGTAGACCAAATCTTAAATATGTAGTAGTAGGGATATGCCGATTGTAGACCAAATCTTAAATATGTAGTAGTAGGGATATGCCGATTGTAGACCAAATCTTAAAAAACTCAATTTGATCTGATAACAAAACAAACTCACATTTATTATTATGTAAAGGGAAAGAAGTGTGCAGTAGAAATAAACACCTGATGTGGGAACAAGCCCTCGAGTTAAATATGTAGTAGTAGGGATATGCCGATTGTAGACCAAATCTTAAATATGTAGTAGTAGGGATATGCCGATTGTAGACCAAATCTTAAATATGTAGTAGTAGGGATATGCCGATTGTAGACCAAATCTTAAATATGTAGTAGTAGGGATATGCCGATTGTAGACCAAATCTTAAATATGTAGTAGTAGGGATATGCCGATTGTAGACCAAATCTTAAATATGTAGTAGTAGGGATATGCCGATTGTAGACCAAATCTTAAATATGTAGTAGTAGGGATATGCCGATTGTAGACCAAATCTTAAATATGTAGTAGTAGGGATATGCCGATTGTAGACCAAATCTTAAATATGTAGTAGTAGGAATATGCCGATTGTAGACCAAATCTTAAATATGTAGTAGTAGGGATATGCCGATTGTAGACCAAATCTTAAATATGTAGTAGTAGGGATATGCCGATTGTAGACCAAATCTTAAATATGTAGTAGTAGGGATATGCCGATTGTAGACCAAATCTTAAATATGTAGTAGTAGGGATATGCCGATTGTAGACCAAATCTTAAATATGTAGTAGTAGGGATATGCCGATTGTAGACCAAATCTTAAATATGTAGTAGTAGGGATATGCCGATTGTAGACCAAATCTTAAATATGTAGTAGTAGGGATATGCCGATTGTAGACCAAATCTTAAATATGTAGTAGTAGGGATATGCCGATTGTAGACCAAATCTTAAATATGTAGTAGTAGGGATATGCCGATTGTAGACCAAATCTTAAATATGTAGTAGTAGGGATATGCCGATTGTAGACCAAATCTTAAATATGTAGTAGTAGGGATATGCCGATTGTAGACCAAATCTTAAATATGTAGTAGTAGGGATATGCCGATTGTAGACCAAATCTTAAATATGTAGTAGTAGGGATATGCCGATTGTAGACCAAATCTTAAATATGTAGTAGTAGGGATATGCCGATTGTAGACCAAATCTTAAATATGTAGTAGTAGGGATATGCCGATTGTAGACCAAATCTTAAATATGTAGTAGTAGGGATATGCCGATTGTAGACCAAATCTTAAATATGTAGTAGTAGGGATATGCCGATTGTAGACCAAATCTTAAATATGTAGTAGTAGGAATATGCCGATTGTAGACCAAATCTTAAATATGTAGTAGTAGGGATATGCCGATTGTAGACCAAATCTTAAATATGTAGTAGTAGGGATATGCCGATTGTAGACCAAATCTTAAATATGTAGTAGTAGGGATATGCCGATTGTAGACCAAATCTTAAATATGTAGTATTAGGGATATGCCGATTGTAGACCAAATCTTAAATATGTAATAGTAGGGATATGCCGATTGTAGACCAAATCTTAAATATGTAGTAGTAGAGATATGCCGATTGTAGACCAAATCTTAAATATGTAGTAGTAGGGATATGCCGATTGTAGACCAAATCTTAAATATGTAGTAGTAGGGATATGCCGATTGTAGACCAAATCTTAAATATGTAGTAGTAGGGATATGCCGATTGTAGACCAAATCTTAAATATGTAGTAGTAGGGATATGCCGATTGTAGACCAAATCTTAAATATGTAGTAGTAGGGATATGCCGATTGTAGACCAAATCTTAAATATGTAGTAGTAGGGATATGCCGATTGTAGACCAAATCTTAAATATGTAGTAGTAGGGATATGCCGATTGTAGACCAAATCTTAAATATGTAGTAGTAGGGATATGCCGATTGTAGACCAAATCTTAAATATGTAGTAGTAGGGATATGCCGATTGTAGACCAAATCTTAAATATGTAGTAGTAGGGATATGCCGATTGTAGACCAAATCTTAAATATGTAGTAGTAGGGATATGCCGATTGTAGACCAAATCTTAAATATGTAGTAGTAGGGATATGCCGATTGTAGACCAAATCTTAAATATGTAGTAGTAGGAATATGCCGATTGTAGACCAAATCTTAAATATGTAGTAGTAGGGATATGCCGATTGTAGACCAAATCTTAAATATGTAGTAGTAGGGATATGCCGATTGTAGACCAAATCTTAAATATGTAGTAGTAGGGATATGCCGATTGTAGACCAAATCTTAAATATGTAGTAGTAGGGATATGCCGATTGTAGACCAAATCTTAAATATGTAATAGTAGGGATATGCCGATTGTAGACCAAATCTTAAATATGTAGTAGTAGAGATATGCCGATTGTAGACCAAATCTTAAATATGTAGTAGTAGGGATATGCCGATTGTAGACCAAATCTTAAATATGTAGTAGTAGGGATATGCCGATTGTAGACCAAATCTTAAATATGTAGTAGTAGGGATATGCCGATTGTAGACCAAATCTTAAATATGTAGTAGTAGGGATATGCCGATTGTAGACCAAATCTTAAATATGTAGTAGTAGGGATATGCCGATTGTAGACCAAATCTTAAATATGTAGTAGTTGGGATATGCCGATTGTAGACCAAATCTTAAATATGTAGTAGTAGGGATATGCCGATTGTAGACCAAATCTTAAATATGTAGTAGTAGGGATATGCCGATTGTAGACCAAATCTTAAATATGTAGTAGTAGGGATATGCCGATTGTAGACCAAATCTTAAATATGTAGTAGTAGGGATATGCCGATTGTAGACCAAATCTTAAATATGTAGTAGTAGGAATATGCCGATTGTAGACCAAATCTTAAATATGTAGTAGTAGGGATATGCCGATTGTAGACCAAATCTTAAATATGTAGTAGTAGGGATATGCCGATTGTAGACCAAATCTTAAATATGTAGTAGTAGGGATATGCCGATTGTAGACCAAATCTTAAATATGTAGTAGTAGGGATATGCCGATTGTAGACCAAATCTTAAATATGTAGTAGTAGGGATATGCCGATTGTAGACCAAATCTTAAATATGTAGTAGTAGGGATATGCCGATTGTAGACCAAATCTTAAATATGTAGTAGTAGGGATATGCCGATTGTAGACCAAATCTTAAATATGTAGTAGTAGGGATATGCCGATTGTAGACCAAATCTTAAATATGTAGTAGTAGGGATATGCCGATTATATACCAAATCTTAAATATGTAGTAGTAGGGATATGCCGATTGTAGACCAAATCTTAAATATGTAGTAGTAGGGATATGCCGATTGTAGACCAAATCTTAAATATGTAGTAGTAGGGATATGCCGATTGTATACCAAATCTTAAATATGTAGTAGTAGGGATATGCCGATTGTAGACCAAATCTTAAACATGTAGTAGTAGGGATATGCCGATTGTAGACCAAATCTTAAATATGTAGTAGTAGGGATATGCCGATTGTAGACCAAATCTTAAACATGTAGTAGTAGGGATATGCCGATTGTAGACCAAATCTTAAATATGTAGTAGTAGGGATATGCCGATTGTAGACCAAATCTTAAACATGTAGTAGTAGGGATATGCCGATTGTAGACCAAATCTTAAACATGTAGTAGTAGGGATATGCCATTTGTAGACCAAATCTTAAATATGTAGTAGTAGGGATATGCCGATTGTAGACCAAATCTTAAACATGTAGTAGTAGGGATATGCCGATTGTAGACCAAATCTTAAATATGTAGTAGTAGGGATATGCCGATTGTAGACCAAATCTTAAATATGTAGTAGTAGGGATAAGCCGATTGTAGACCAAATCTTAAATATGTAGTAGTAGGGATATGCCGATTGTAGACCAAATCTTAAATATGTAGTAGTAGGGATATGCCGATTGTAGACCAAATCTTAAACATGTAGTAGTAGGGATATGCCGATTGTAAACCAAATCTTAAATATGTAGTAGTAGGGATATGCCGATTGTAGACCAAATCTTAAATATGTAGTAGTAGGGATATGCCGATTGTAGACCAAATCTTAAATATGTAGTAGTAGGGATAAGCCGATTGTAGACCAAATCTTAAATATGTAGTAGTAGGGATATGCCGATTGTAGACCAAATCTTAAATATGTAGTAGTAGGGATATGCCGATTGTAGACCAAATCTTAAATATGTAGTAGTAGGGATATGCCGATTGTAGACCAAATCTTAAATATGTAGTAGTAGGAATATGCCGATTGTAGACCAAATCTTAAATATGTAGTAGTAGGGATATGCCGATTGTAGACCAAATCTTAAATATGTAGTAGTAGGGATATGCCGATTGTAGACCAAATCTTAAATATGTAGTAGTAGGGATATGCCGATTGTAGACCAAATCTTAAATATGTAGTAGTAGGGATATGCCGATTGTAGACCAAATCTTAAATATGTAGTAGTAGGGATATGCCGATTGTAGACCAAATCTTAAATATGTAGTAGTAGGGATATGCCGATTGTAGACCAAATCTTAAATATGTAGTAGTAGGGATATGCCGATTGTAGACCAAATCTTAAATATGTAGTAGTAGGGATATGCCGATTGTAGACCAAATCTTAAATATGTAGTAGTAGGGATATGCCGATTGTAGACCAAATCTTAAATATGTAGTAGTAGGAATATGCCGATTGTAGACCAAATCTTAAATATGTAGTAGTAGGGATATGCCGATTGTAGACCAAATCTTAAATATGTAGTAGTAGGGATATGCCGATTGTAGACCAAATCTTAAATATGTAGTAGTAGGGATATGCCGATTGTAGACCAAATCTTAAATATGTAGTAGTAGGGATATGCCGATTGTAGACCAAATCTTAAATATGTAGTAGTAGGGATATGCCGATTGTAGACCAAATCTTAAATATGTAGTAGTAGGGATATGCCGATTGTAGACCAAATCTTAAATATGTAGTAGTAGGGATATGCCGATTGTAGACCAAATCTTAAATATGTAGTAGTAGGGATATGCCGATTGTAGACCAAATCTTAAATATGTAGTAGTAGGGATATGCCGATTGTAGACCAAATCTTAAATATGTAGTAGTAGGGATATGCCGATTGTAGACCAAATCTTAAATATGTAGTAGTAGGGATATGCCGATTGTAGACCAAATCTTAAATATGTAGTAGTAGGAATATGCCGATTGTAGACCAAATCTTAAATATGTAGTAGTAGGGATATGCCGATTGTAGACCAAATCTTAAATATGTAGTAGTAGGGATATGCCGATTGTAGACCAAATCTTAAATATGTAGTAGTAGGGATATGCCGATTGTAGACCAAATCTTAAATATGTAGTAGTAGGGATATGCCGATTTTAGACCAAATCTTAAATATGTAATAGTAGGGATATGCCGATTGTAGACCAAATCTTAAATATGTAGTAGTAGAGATATGCCGATTGTAGACCAAATCTTAAATATGTAGTAGTAGGGATATGCGGATTGTAGACCAAATCTTAAATATGTAGTAGTAGGGATATGCCGATTGTAGACCAAATCTTAAATATGTAGTAGTAGGGATATGCCGATTGTAGACCAAATCTTAAATATGTAGTAGTAGGGATATGCCGATTGTAGACCAAATCTTAAATATGTAGTAGTAGGGATATGCCGATTGTAGACCAAATCTTAAATATGTAGTAGTAGGGATATGCCGATTGTAGACCAAATCTTAAATATGTAGTAGTAGGGATATGCCGATTATATACCAAATCTTAAATATGTAGTAGTAGGGATATGCCGATTGTAGACCAAATCTTAAATATGTAGTAGTAGGGATATGCCGATTGTAGACCAAATCTTAAATATGTAGTAGTAGGGATATGCCGATTGTATACCAAATCTTAAATATGTAGTAGTAGGGATATGCCGATTGTAGACCAAATCTTAAACATGTAGTAGTAGGGATATGCCGATTGTAGACCAAATCTTAAATATGTAGTAGTAGGGATATGCCGATTGTAGACCAAATCTTAAACATGTAGTAGTAGGGATATGCCGATTGTAGACCAAATCTTAAATATGTAGTAGTAGGGATATGCCGATTGTAGACCAAATCTTAAACATGTAGTAGTAGGGATATGCCGATTGTAGCCCAAATCTTAAATATGTAGTAGTAGGGATATGCCGATTGTAGACCAAATCTTAAACATGTAGTAGTAGGGATATGCCATTTGTAGACCAAATCTTAAATATGTAGTAGTAGGGATATGCCGATTGTAGACCAAATCTTAAACATGTAGTAGTAGGGATATGCCGATTGTAGACCAAATCTTAAATATGTAGTAGTAGGGATATGCCGATTGTAGACCAAATCTTAAACATGTAGTAGTAGGGATATGCCGATTGTAGACCAAATCTTAAATATGTAGTAGTAGGGATATGCCGATTGTAGACCAAATCTTAAACATGTAGTAGTAGGGATATGCCGATTGTAGACCAAATCTTAAATATGTAGTAGTAGGGATATGCCGATTGTAGACCAAATCTTAAATATGTAGTAGTAGTAGGGATATGCCGATTGTAGACCAAATCTTAAATATGTAGTAGTAGGGATATGCCGATTGTAGACCAAATCTTAAATATGTAGTAGTAGGGATATGCCGATTGTAGACCAAATCTTAAAAAACTCAATTTGATCTGATAATAAAACAAACTCACATTTATTATTATGTAAAGGGAAAGAAGTATGCAGTAGAAATAAACACCTGATGTGGGAACAAGCCCTCGAGTTCAATATGTAGTAGTAGGGATATGCCGATTGTAGACCAAATCTTAAATATGTAGTAGTAGGGATATGCCGATTGTAGACCAAATCTTAAATATGTAGTAGTAGTAGTGATATGCCGATTGTATACCAAATCTTAAATATGTAGTAGTAGGGATTTGCCGATTGTAGACCAAATCTTGAATATGTAGTAGTAGGGATATGCCGATTGTAGACCAAATCTTAAATATGTAGTAGTAGGGATATGCCGATTGTAGACCAAATCTTAAATATGTAGTAGTAGGGATATGCCGATTGTAGACCAAATCTTAAATATGTAGTAGTAGTGATATGCCGATTGTAGACCAAATCTTAAATATGTAGTAGTAGGGATATGCCGATTGTAGACCAAATCTTAAATATGTAGTAGTAGGGATATGTCGATTGTAGACCAAATCTTAAATATGTAGTAGTAGGGATATGCCGATTGTAGACCAAATCTTAAATATGTAGTAGTAGGGATATGCCGATTGTAGACCAAATCTTAAATATGTAGTAGTAGGGATATGCCGATTGTAGACCAAATCTTAAATATGTAGTAGTAGGGATATGCCGATTGTAGACCAAATCTTAAATATGTAGTAGTAGGGATATGCCGATTGTAGACCAAATCTTAAATATGTAGTAGTAGGGATATGCCGATTGTAGACCACATCTTAAATATGTAGTAGTAGGGATATGCCGATTGTAGACCAAATCTTAAATATGTAGTAGTAGGGATATGCCGATTGTAGACCAAATCTTAAATATGTAGTAGTAGGGATATGCCGATTGTAGACCAAATCTTAAATATGTAGTAGTAGGGATATGCCGATTGTAGACCAAATCTTAAATATGTAGTAGTAGGGATATGCCGATTGTAGACCAAATCTTAAATATGTAGTAGTAGGGATATGCCGATTGTAGACCAAATCTTAAATATGTAGTAGTAGGGATATGCCGATTGTAGACCAAATCTTAAATATGTAGTAGTAGGGATATGCCGATTGTAGACCAAATCTTAAAAAACTCAATTTGATCTGATAATAAAACAAACTCACATTTATTATTATGTAAAGGGAAAGAAGTATGCAGTAGAAATAAACACCTGATGTGGGAACAAGCCCTCGAGTTCAATATGTAGTAGTAGGGATATGCCGATTGTAGACCAAATCTTAAATATGTAGTAGTAGGGATATGCCGATTGTAGACCAAATCTTAAATATGTAGTAGTAGTAGTGATATGCCGATTGTATACCAAATCTTAAATATGTAGTAGTAGGGATTTGCCGATTGTAGACCAAATCTTGAATATGTAGTAGTAGGGATATGCCGATTGTAGACCAAATCTTAAATATGTAGTAGTAGGGATATGCCGATTGTAGACCAAATCTTAAATATGTAGTAGTAGGGATATGCCGATTGTAGACCAAATCTTAAATATGTAGTAGTAGTGATATGCCGATTGTAGACCAAATCTTAAATATGTAGTAGTAGGGATATGCCGATTGTAGACCAAATCTTAAATATGTAGTAGTAGGGATATGTCGATTGTAGACCAAATCTTAAATATGTAGTAGTAGGGATATGCCGATTGTAGACCAAATCTTAAATATGTAGTAGTAGGGATATGCCGATTGCAGACCAAATCTTAAATATGTAGTAGTAGGGATATGCCGATTGTAGACCAAATCTTAAATATGTAGTAGTAGGGATATGCCGATTGTAGACCAAATCTTAAATATGTAGTAGTAGGGATATGCCGATTGTAGACCAAATCTTAAATATGTAGTAGTAGGGATATGCCGATTGTAGACCACATCTTAAATATGTAGTAGTAGGGATATGCCGATTGTAGACCAAATCTTAAATATGTAGTAGTAGGGATATGCCGATTGTAGACCAAATCTTAAATATGTAGTAGTAGGGATATGCCGATTGTAGACCAAATCTTAAATATGTAGTAGTAGGGATATGCCGATTGTAGACCAAATCTTAAATATGTAGTAGTAGGGATATGCCGATTGTAGACCAAATCTTAAATATGTAGTAGTAGGGATATGCCGATTGTAGACCAAATCTTAAATATGTAGTAGTAGGGATATGCCGATTGTAGACCAAATCTTAAATATGTAGTAGTAGGGATATGCCGATTGTAGACCAAATCTTAAAAAACTAAATTTGATCTGATAACAAAACAAACTCACATTTATTATTATGTAAAGGGAAAGAAGTGTGCAGTAGAAATAAACACCTGATGTGGGAACAAGCCCTCGAGTTAAATATGTAGTAGTAGGGATATGCCGATTGTAGACCAAATCTTAAATATGTAGTAGTAGGGATATGCCGATTGTAGACCAAATCTTAAATATGTAGTAGTAGTAGGGATATGCCGATTGTAGACCAAATCTTAAATATGTAGTAGTAGGGATATGCCGATTGTAGACCAAATCTTAAATATGTAGTAGTAGGGATATGCCGATTGTAGACCAAATCTTAAATATGTAGTAGTAGGGATATGCCGATTGTAGACCAAATCTTAAATATGTAGTAGTAGGGATATGCCGATTGTAGACCAAATCTTAAATATGTAGTAGTAGGGATATGCCGATTGTAGACCAAATCTTAAACATGTAGTAGTAGGGATATGCCGATTGTAAACCAAATCTTAAATATGTAGTAGTAGGGATATGCCGATTGTAGACCAAATCTTAAATATGTAGTAGTAGGGATATGCCGATTGTAGACCAAATCTTAAATATGTAGTAGTAGGGATAAGCCGATTGTAGACCAAATCTTCAATATGTAGTAGTAGGGATATGCCGATTGTAGACCAAATCTTAAATATGTAGTAGTAGGGATATGCCGATTGTAGACCAAATCTTAAATATGTAGTAGTAGGGATATGCCGATTGTAGACCAAATCTTAAATATGTAGTAGTAGGAATATGCCGATTGTAGACCAAATCTTAAATATGTAGTAGTAGGGATATGCCGATTGTAGACCAAATCTTAAATATGTAGTAGTAGGGATATGCCGATTGTAGACCAAATCTTAAATATGTAGTAGTAGGGATATGCCGATTGTAGACCAAATCTTAAATATGTAGTAGTAGGGATATGCCGATTGTAGACCAAATCTTAAATATGTAGTAGTAGGGATATGCCGATTGTAGACCAAATCTTAAATATGTAGTAGTAGGGATATGCCGATTGTAGACCAAATCTTAAATATGTAGTAGTAGGGATATGCCGATTGTAGACCAAATCTGAAATATGTAGTAGTAGGGATATGCCGATTGTAGACCAAATCTTAAATATGTAGTAGTAGGGATATGCCGATTGTAGACCAAATCTTAAATATGTAGTAGTAGGAATATGCCGATTGTAGACCAAATCTTAAATATGTAGTAGTAGGGATATGCCGATTGTAGACCAAATCTTAAATATGTAGTAGTAGGGATATGCCGATTGTAGACCAAATCTTAAATATGTAGTAGTAGGGATATGCCGATTGTAGACCAAATCTTAAATATGTAGTAGTAGGGATATGCCGATTGTAGACCAAATCTTAAATATGTAGTAGTAGGGATATGCCGATTGTAGACCAAATCTTAAATATGTAGTAGTAGGGATATGCCGATTGTAGACCAAATCTTAAATATGTAGTAGTAGGGATATGCCGATTGTAGACCAAATCTTAAATATGTAGTAGTAGGGATATGCCGATTGTAGACCAAATCTTAAATATGTAGTAGTAGGGATATGCCGATTGTAGACCAAATCTTAAATATGTAGTAGTAGGGATATGCCGATTGTAGACCAAATCTTAAATATGTAGTAGTAGGGATATGCCGATTGTAGACCAAATCTTAAACATGTAGTAGTAGGGATATGCCGATTGTAGACCAAATCTTAAATATGTAGTAGTAGGGATATGCCGATTGTAGACCAAATCTTAAACATGTAGTAGTAGGGATATGCCGATTGTAGCCCAAATCTTAAATATGTAGTAGTAGGGATATGCCGATTGTAGACCAAATCTTAAACATGTAGTAGTAGGGATATGCCATTTGTAGACCAAATCTTAAATATGTAGTAGTAGGGATATGCCGATTGTAGACCAAATCTTAAACATGTAGTAGTAGGGATATGCCGATTGTAGACCAAATCTTAAATATGTAGTAGTAGGGATATGCCGATTGTAGACCAAATCTTAAACATGTAGTAGTAGGGATATGCCGATTGTAGACCAAATCTTAAATATGTAGTAGTAGGGATATGCCGATTGTAGACCAAATCTTAAACATGTAGTAGTAGGGATATGCCGATTGTAGACCAAATCTTAAATATGTAGTAGTAGGGATATGCCGATTGTAGACCAAATCTTAAATATGTAGTAGTAGTAGGGATATGCCGATTGTAGACCAAATCTTAAATATGTAGTAGTAGTAGGGATATGCCGATTGTAGACCAAATCTTAAAAAACTCAATTTGATCTGATAATAAAACAAACTCACATTTATTATTATGTAAAGGGAAAGAAGTATGCAGTAGAAATAAACACCTGATGTGGGAACAAGCCCTCGAGTTCAATATGTAGTAGTAGGGATATGCCGATTGTAGACCAAATCTTAAATATGTAGTAGTAGGGATATGCCGATTGTAGACCAAATCTTAAATATGTAGTAGTAGTAGTGATATGCCGATTGTATACCAAATCTTAAATATGTAGTAGTAGGGATTTGCCGATTGTAGACCAAATCTTGAATATGTAGTAGTAGGGATATGCCGATTGTAGACCAAATCTTAAATATGTAGTAGTAGGGATATGCCGATTGTAGACCAAATCTTAAATATGTAGTAGTAGGGATATGCCGATTGTAGACCAAATCTTAAATATGTAGTAGTAGTGATATGCCGATTGTAGACCAAATCTTAAATATGTAGTAGTAGGGATATGCCGATTGTAGACCAAATCTTAAATATGTAGTAGTAGGGATATGTCGATTGTAGACCAAATCTTAAATATGTAGTAGTAGGGATATGCCGATTGTAGACCAAATCTTAAATATGTAGTAGTAGGGATATGCCGATTGTAGACCAAATCTTAAATATGTAGTAGTAGGAATATGCCGATTGTAGACCAAATCTTAAATATGTAGTAGTAGGGATATGCCGATTGTAGACCAAATCTTAAATATGTAGTAGTAGGGATATGCCGATTGTAGACCAAATCTTAAATATGTAGTAGTAGGGATATGCCGATTGTAGACCACATCTTAAATATGTAGTAGTAGGGATATGCCGATTGTAGACCAAATCTTAAATATGTAGTAGTAGGGATATGCCGATTGTAGACCAAATCTTAAATATGTAGTAGTAGGGATATGCCGATTGTAGACCAAATCTTAAATATGTAGTAGTAGGGATATGCCGATTGTAGACCAAATCTTAAATATGTAGTAGTAGGGATATGCCGATTGTAGACCAAATCTTAAATATGTAGTAGTAGGGATATGCCGATTGTAGACCAAATCTTAAATATGTAGTAGTAGGGATATGCCGATTGTAGACCAAATCTTAAATATGTAGTAGTAGGGATATGCCGATTGTAGACCAAATCTTAAAAAACTAAATTTGATCTGATAACAAAACAAACTCACATTTATTATTATGTAAAGGGAAAGAAGTGTGCAGTAGAAATAAACACCTGATGTGGGAACAAGCCCTCGAGTTAAATATGTAGTAGTAGGGATATGCCGATTGTAGACCAAATCTTAAATATGTAGTAGTAGGGATATGCCGATTGTAGACCAAATCTTAAATATGTAGTAGTAGTAGGGATATGCCGATTGTAGACCAAATCTTAAATATGTAGTAGTAGGGATATGCCGATTGTAGACCAAATCTTAAATATGTAGTAGTAGGGATATGCCGATTGTAGACCAAATCTTAAATATGTAGTAGTAGGGATATGCCGATTGTAGACCAAATCTTAAATATGTAGTAGTAGGGATATGCCGATTGTAGACCAAATCTTAAATATGTAGTAGTAGGGATATGCCGATTGTAGACCAAATCTTAAATATGTAGTAGTAGGGATATGCCGATTGTAGACCAAATCTTAAATATGTAGTAGTTGGGATATGCCGATTGTAGACCAAATCTTAAATATGTAGTAGTAGGGATATGCCGATTGTAGACCAAATCTTAAATATGTAGTAGTAGGGATATGCCGATTGTAGACCAAATCTTAAATATGTAGTAGTAGGGATATGCCGATTGTAGACCAAATCTTAAATATGTAGTAGTAGGGATATGCCGATTGTAGACCAAATCTTAAATATGTAGTAGTAGGGATATGCCGATTGTAGACCAAATCTTAAATATGTAGTAGTAGGGATATGCCGATTGTAGACCAAATCTTAAATATGTAGTAGTAGGGATATGCCGATTGTAGACCAAATCTTAAATATGTAGTAGTAGGGATATGCCGATTATATACCAAATCTTAAATATGTAGTAGTAGGGATATGCCGATTGTAGACCAAATCTTAAATATGTAGTAGTAGGGATATGCCGATTGTAGACCAAATCTTAAATATGTAGTAGTAGGGATATGCCGATTGTATACCAAATCTTAAATATGTAGTAGTAGGGATATGCCGATTGTAGACCAAATCTTAAACATGTAGTAGTAGGGATATGCCGATTGTAGACCAAATCTTAAATATGTAGTAGTAGGGATATGCCGATTGTAGACCAAATCTTAAACATGTAGTAGTAGGGATATGCCGATTGTAGACCAAATCTTAAATATGTAGTAGTAGGGATATGCCGATTGTAGACCAAATCTTAAACATGTAGTAGTAGGGATATGCCGATTGTAGCCCAAATCTTAAATATGTAGTAGTAGGGATATGCCGATTGTAGACCAAATCTTAAACATGTAGTAGTAGGGATATGCCATTTGTAGACCAAATCTTAAATATGTAGTAGTAGGGATATGCCGATTGTAGACCAAATCTTAAACATGTAGTAGTAGGGATATGCCGATTGTAGACCAAATCTTAAATATGTAGTAGTAGGGATATGCCGATTGTAGACCAAATCTTAAACATGTAGTAGTAGGGATATGCCGATTGTAGACCAAATCTTAAATATGTAGTAGTAGGGATATGCCGATTGTAGACCAAATCTTAAACATGTAGTAGTAGGGATATGCCGATTGTAGACCAAATCTTAAATATGTAGTAGTAGGGATATGCCGATTGTAGACCAAATCGTAAACATGTAGTAGTAGGGATATGCCGATTGTAGACCAAATCTTAAATATGTAGTAGTAGGGATATGCCGATTGTAGACCAAATCTTAAACATGTAGTAGTAGGGATATGCCGATTGTAGACCAAATCTTAAATATGTAGTAGTAGGGATATGCCGATTGTAGACCAAATCTTAAATATGTAGTAGTAGGGATATGCCGATTGTAGACCAAATCTTAAAAAACTCAATTTGATCTGATAACAAAACAAACTCACATTTATTATTATGTAAAGGGAAAGAAGTGTGCAGTAGAAATAAACACCTGATGTGGGAACAAGCCCTCGAGTTAAATATGTAGTAGTAGGGATATGCCGATTGTAGACCAAATCTTAAATATGTAGTAGTAGGGATATGCCGATTGTAGTCCAAATCTTAAATATGTAGTAGTAGGGATATGCCGATTGTAGACCAAATCTTAAATATGTAGTAGTAGGGATATGCCGATTGTAGACCAAATCTTAAATATGTAGTAGTAGGGATATGCCGATTGTAGACCAAATCTTAAATATGTAGTAGTAGGGATATGCCGATTGTATACCAAATCTTAAATATGTAGTAGTAGGGATATGCCAATTGTAGACCAAATCTTAAACATGTAGTAGTAGGGATATGCCGATTGTAGACCAAATCTTAAATATGTAGTAGTAGGGATATGCCGATTGTAGACCAAATCTTAAACATGTAGTAGTAGGGATATGCCGATTGTAGACCAAATCTTAAATATGCAGTAGTAGGGATATGCCGATTGTAGACCAAATCTTAAACATGTAGTAGTAGGGATATGCCGATTGTAGACCAAATCTTAAATATGTAGTAGTAGGGATATGCCGATTGTAGACCAAATCTTAAACATGTAGTAGTAGGGATATGCCGATTGTAGACCAAATCTTAAATATGTAGTAGTAGGGATATGCCGATTGTAGACCAAATCTTAAATATGTAGTAGTAGGGATATGCCGATTGTAGACCAAATCTTAAATATGTAGTAGTAGGGATATGCCGATTGTAGACCAAATCTTAAATATGTAGTAGTAGGGATATGCCGATTGTAGACCAAATCTTAAATATGTAGTAGTAGGGATATGCCGATTGTAGACCAAATCTTAAATATGTAGTAGTAGGGATATGCCGATTGTAGACCAAATCTTAAATATGTAGTAGTTGGGATATGCCGATTGTAGACCAAATCTTAAATATGTAGTAGTAGGGATATGCCGATTGTAGACCAAATCTTAAATATGTAGTAGTAGGGATATGCCGATTGTAGACCAAATCTTAAATATGTAGTAGTAGGGATATGCCGATTGTAGACCAAATCTTAAATATGTAGTAGTAGGGATATGCCGATTGTAGACCAAATCTTAAATATGTAGTAGTAGGGATATGCCGATTGTAGACCAAATCTTAAATATGTAGTAGTAGGGATATGCCGATTGTAGACCAAATCTTAAATATGTAGTAGTAGGGATATGCCGATTGTAGACCAAATCTTAAATATGTAGTAGTAGGGATATGCCGATTATATACCAAATCTTAAATATGTAGTAGTAGGGATATGCCGATTGTAGACCAAATCTTAAATATGTAGTAGTAGGGATATGCCGATTGTAGACCAAATCTTAAATATGTAGTAGTAGGGATATGCCGATTGTATACCAAATCTTAAATATGTAGTAGTAGGGATATGCCGATTGTAGACCAAATCTTAAACATGTAGTAGTAGGGATATGCCGATTGTAGACCAAATCTTAAATATGTAGTAGTAGGGATATGCCGATTGTAGACCAAATCTTAAACATGTAGTAGTAGGGATATGCCGATTGTAGACCAAATCTTAAATATGTAGTAGTAGGGATATGCCGATTGTAGACCAAATCTTAAACATGTAGTAGTAGGGATATGCCGATTGTAGCCCAAATCTTAAATATGTAGTAGTAGGGATATGCCGATTGTAGACCAAATCTTAAACATGTAGTAGTAGGGATATGCCATTTGTAGACCAAATCTTAAATATGTAGTAGTAGGGATATGCCGATTGTAGACCAAATCTTAAACATGTAGTAGTAGGGATATGCCGATTGTAGACCAAATCTTAAATATGTAGTAGTAGGGATATGCCGATTGTAGACCAAATCTTAAACATGTAGTAGTAGGGATATGCCGATTGTAGACCAAATCTTAAATATGTAGTAGTAGGGATATGCCGATTGTAGACCAAATCTTAAACATGTAGTAGTAGGGATATGCCGATTGTAGACCAAATCTTAAATATGTAGTAGTAGGGATATGCCGATTGTAGACCAAATCGTAAACATGTAGTAGTAGGGATATGCCGATTGTAGACCAAATCTTAAATATGTAGTAGTAGGGATATGCCGATTGTAGACCAAATCTTAAACATGTAGTAGTAGGGATATGCCGATTGTAGACCAAATCTTAAATATGTAGTAGTAGGGATATGCCGATTGTAGACCAAATCTTAAATATGTAGTAGTAGGGATATGCCGATTGTAGACCAAATCTTAAAAAACTCAATTTGATCTGATAACAAAACAAACTCACATTTATTATTATGTAAAGGGAAAGAAGTGTGCAGTAGAAATAAACACCTGATGTGGGAACAAGCCCTCGAGTTAAATATGTAGTAGTAGGGATATGCCGATTGTAGACCAAATCTTAAATATGTAGTAGTAGGGATATGCCGATTGTAGTCCAAATCTTAAATATGTAGTAGTAGGGATATGCCGATTGTAGACCAAATCTTAAATATGTAGTAGTAGGGATATGCCGATTGTAGACCAAATCTTAAATATGTAGTAGTAGGGATATGCCGATTGTAGACCAAATCTTAAATATGTAGTAGTAGGGATATGCCGATTGTATACCAAATCTTAAATATGTAGTAGTAGGGATATGCCAATTGTAGACCAAATCTTAAACATGTAGTAGTAGGGATATGCCGATTGTAGACCAAATCTTAAATATGTAGTAGTAGGGATATGCCGATTGTAGACCAAATCTTAAACATGTAGTAGTAGGGATATGCCGATTGTAGACCAAATCTTAAATATGCAGTAGTAGGGATATGCCGATTGTAGACCAAATCTTAAACATGTAGTAGTAGGGATATGCCGATTGTAGACCAAATCTTAAATATGTAGTAGTAGGGATATGCCGATTGTAGACCAAATCTTAAACATGTAGTAGTAGGGATATGCCGATTGTAGACCAAATCTTAAATATGTAGTAGTAGGGATATGCCGATTGTAGACCAAATCTTAAAAAACTCAATTTGATCTGATAACAAAACAAACTCACATTTATTATTATGTAAAGGGAAAGAAGTGTGCAGTAGAAATAAACACCTGATGTGGGAACAAGCCCTCGAGTTAAATATGTAGTAGTAGGGATATGCCGATTGTAGACCAAATCTTAAATATGTAGTAGTAGGGATATGCCGATTGTAGACCAAATCTTAAATATGTAGTAATAGGGATATGCCGATTGTAGACCAAATCTTAAATATGTAGTAGTAGGGATATGCCGATTGTAGACCAAATCTTAAACATGTAGTAGTAGGGATATGCCGATTGTAGACCAAATCTTAAACATGTAGTAGTAGGGATATGCCGATTGTAGACCAAATCTTAAATATGTAGTAGTAGGGATATGCCGATTGTAGACCAAATCTTAAACATGTAGTAGTAGGGATATGCCGATTGTAAACCAAATCTTAAATATGTAGTAGTAGGGATATGCCGATTGTAGACCAAATCTTAAATATGTAGTAGTAGGGATATGCCGATTGTAGACCAAATCTTAAATATGTAGTAGTAGGGATATGCCGATTGTAGACCAAATCTTAAATATGTAGTAGTAGGGATATGCCGATTGTAGACCAAATCTTAAATATGTAGTAGTAGGGATATGCCGATTGTAGACCAAATCTTAAACATGTAGTAGTAGGGATATGCCGATTGTAAACCAAATCTTAAATATGTAGTAGTAGGGATATGCCGATTGTAGACCAAATCTTAAATATGTAGTAGTAGGGATATGCCGATTGTAGACCAAATCTTAAATATGTAGTAGTAGGGATATGCCGATTGTAGACCAAATCTTAAATATGTAGTAGTAGGGATATGCCGATTGTAGACCAAATCTTAAATATGTAGTAGTAGGGATATGCCGATTGTAGACCAAATCTTAAATATGTAGTAGTAGGGATATGCCGATTGTAGACCAAATCTTAAATATGTAGTAGTAGGGATATGCCGATTGTAGACCAAATCTTAAATATGTAGTAGTAGGGATATGCCGATTGTAGACCAAATCTTAAATATGTAGTAGTAGGGATATGCCGATTGTAGACCAAATCTTAAATATGTAGTAGTAGGGATATGCCGATTGTAGACCAAATCTTAAATATGTAGTAGTAGGGATATGCCGATTGTAGACCAAATCTTAAATATGTAGTAGTAGGGATATGCCGATTGTAGACCAAATCTTAAATATGTAGTAGTAGGGATATGCCGATTGTAGACCAAATCTTAAATATGTAGTAGTAGGGATATGCCGATTGTATACCAAATCTTAAATATGTAGTAGTAGGGATATGCCGATTGTAGACCAAATCTTAAATATGTAGTAGTAGGGATATGCCGATTGTAGACCAAATCTTAAACATGTAGTAGTAGGGATATGCCGATTGTAGACCAAATCTTAAATATGTAGTAGTAGGGATATGCTGATTGTAGACCAAATCTTAAACATGTAGTAGTAGGGATATGCCGATTGTATACCAAATCTTAAATATGTAGTAGTAGGGATATGCCGATTGTAGACCAAATCTTAAATATGTAGTAGTAGGGATATGCCGATTGTAGACCAAATCTTAAATATGTAGTAGTAGGGATATGCCGATTGTAGACCAAATCTTAAATATGTAGTAGTAGGGATATGCCGATTGTAGACCAAATCTTAAATATGTAGTAGTAGGGATATGCCGATTGTAGACCAAATCTTAAATATGTAGTAGTAGGGATATGCCGATTGTAGACCAAATCTTAAATATGTAGTAGTAGGGATATGCCGATTGTAGACCAAATCTTAAATATGTAGTAGTAGGGATATGCCGATTGTAGACCAAATCTTAAATATGTAGTAGTAGGGATATGCCGATTGTAGACCAAATCTTAAAAAACTCAATTTGATCTGATAACAAAACAAACTCACATTTATTATTATGTAAAGGGAAAGAAGTGTGCAGTAGAAATAAACACCTGATGTGGGAACAAGCCCTCGAGTTAAATATGTAGTAGTAGGGATATGCCGATTGTAGACCAAATCTTAAATATGTAGTAGTAGGGATATGCCGATTGTAGACCAAATCTTAAATATGTAGTAATAGGGATATGCCGATTGTAGACCAAATCTTAAATATGTAGTAGTAGGGATATGCCGATTGTAGACCAAATCTTAAACATGTAGTAGTAGGGATATGCCGATTGTAGACCAAATCTTAAACATGTAGTAGTAGGGATATGCCGATTGTAGACCAAATCTTAAATATGTAGTAGTAGGGATATGCCGATTGTAGACCAAATCTTAAACATGTAGTAGTAGGGATATGCCGATTGTAAACCAAATCTTAAATATGTAGTAGTAGGGATATGCCGATTGTAGACCAAATCTTAAATATGTAGTAGTAGGGATATGCCGATTGTAGACCAAATCTTAAATATGTAGTAGTAGGGATATGCCGATTGTAGACCAAATCTTAAATATGTAGTAGTAGGGATATGCCGATTGTAGACCAAATCTTAAATATGTAGTAGTAGGGATATGCCGATTGTAGACCAAATCTTAAACATGTAGTAGTAGGGATATGCCGATTGTAAACCAAATCTTAAATATGTAGTAGTAGGGATATGCCGATTGTAGACCAAATCTTAAATATGTAGTAGTAGGGATATGCCGATTGTAGACCAAATCTTAAATATGTAGTAGTAGGGATATGCCGATTGTAGACCAAATCTTAAATATGTAGTAGTAGGGATATGCCGATTGTAGACCAAATCTTAAATATGTAGTAGTAGGGATATGCCGATTGTAGACCAAATCTTAAATATGTAGTAGTAGGGATATGCCGATTGTAGACCAAATCTTAAATATGTAGTAGTAGGGATATGCCGATTGTAGACCAAATCTTAAATATGTAGTAGTAGGGATATGCCGATTGTAGACCAAATCTTAAATATGTAGTAGTAGGGATATGCCGATTGTAGACCAAATCTTAAATATGTAGTAGTAGGGATATGCCGATTGTAGACCAAATCTTAAATATGTAGTAGTAGGGATATGCCGATTGTAGACCAAATCTTAAATATGTAGTAGTAGGGATATGCCGATTGTAGACCAAATCTTAAATATGTAGTAGTAGGGATATGCCGATTGTAGACCAAATCTTAAATATGTAGTAGTAGGGATATGCCGATTGTAGACCAAATCTTAAATATGTAGTAGTAGGGATATGCCGATTGTAGACCAAATCTTAAATATGTAGTAGTAGGGATATGCCGATTGTAGACCAAATCTTAAATATGTAGTAATAGGGATATGCCGATTGTAGACCAAATCTTAAATATGTAGTAGTAGGGATATGCCGATTGTAGACCAAATCTTAAATATGTAGTAGTAGGGATATGCCGATTGTATACCAAATCTTAAATATGTAGTAGTAGGGATATGCCGATTGTAGACCAAATCTTAAATATGTAGTAGTAGGGATATGCCGATTGTAGACCAAATCTTAAACATGTAGTAGTAGGGATATGCCGATTGTAAACCAAATCTTAAATATGTAGTAGTAGGGATATGCCGATTGTAGACCAAATCTTAAATATGTAGTAGTAGGGATATGCCGATTGTAGACCAAATCTTAAATATGTAGTAGTAGGGATATGCCGATTGTAGACCAAATCTTAAATATGTAGTAGTAGGGATATGCCGATTGTAGACCAAATCTTAAATATGTAGTAGTAGGGATATGCCGATTGTAGACCAAATCTTAAACATGTAGTAGTAGGGATATGCCGATTGTAAACCAAATCTTAAATATGTAGTAGTAGGGATATGCCGATTGTAGACCAAATCTTAAATATGTAGTAGTAGGGATATGCCGATTGTAGACCAAATCTTAAATATGTAGTAGTAGGGATATGCCGATTGTAGACCAAATCTTAAATATGTAGTAGTAGGGATATGCCGATTGTAGACCAAATCTTAAATATGTAGTAGTAGGGATATGCCGATTGTAGACCAAATCTTAAATATGTAGTAGTAGGGATATGCCGATTGTAGACCAAATCTTAAATATGTAGTAGTAGGGATATGCCGATTGTAGACCAAATCTTAAATATGTAGTAGTAGGGATATGCCGATTGTAGACCAAATCTTAAATATGTAGTAGTAGGGATATGCCGATTGTAGACCAAATCTTAAATATGTAGTAGTAGGGATATGCCGATTATATACCAAATCTTAAATATGTAGTAGTAGGGATATGCCGATTGTAGACCAAATCTTAAATATGTAGTAGTAGGGATATGCCGATTGTAGACCAAATCTTAAATATGTAGTAGTAGGGATAAGCCGATGGAAGACCAAATCTTAAATATGTAGTAGTAGGGATAAGCCGATTGTAGACCAAATCTTAAATATGTAGTAGTAGGGATATGCCGATTGTAGACCAAATCTTAAATATGTAGTAGTAGGGATATGCCGATTGTAGACCAAATCTGAAATATGTAGTAGTAGGGATATGCCGATTGTAGACCAAATCTTAAATATGTAGTAGTAGGGATATGCCGATTGTAGACCAAATCTTAAATATGTAGTAATAGGGATATGCCGATTGTAGACCAAATCTTAAATATGTAGTAGTAGGGATATGCCGATTGTAGACCAAATCTTAAACATGTAGTAGTAGGGATATGCCGATTGTAGACCAAATCTTAAACATGTAGTAGTAGGGATATGCCGATTGTAGACCAAATCTTAAATATGTAGTAGTAGGGATATGCCGATTGTAGACCAAATCTTAAACATGTAGTAGTAGGGATATGCCGATTGTAAACCAAATCTTAAATATGTAGTAGTAGGGATATGCCGATTGTAGACCAAATCTTAAATATGTAGTAGTAGGGATATGCCGATTGTAGACCAAATCTTAAATATGTAGTAGTAGGGATATGCCGATTGTAGACCAAATCTTAAATATGTAGTAGTAGGGATATGCCGATTGTAGACCAAATCTTAAATATGTAGTAGTAGGGATATGCCGATTGTAGACCAAATCTTAAACATGTAGTAGTAGGGATATGCCGATTGTAAACCAAATCTTAAATATGTAGTAGTAGGGATATGCCGATTGTAGACCAAATCTTAAATATGTAGTAGTAGGGATATGCCGATTGTAGACCAAATCTTAAATATGTAGTAGTAGGGATATGCCGATTGTAGACCAAATCTTAAATATGTAGTAGTAGGGATATGCCGATTGTAGACCAAATCTTAAATATGTAGTAGTAGGGATATGCCGATTGTAGACCAAATCTTAAATATGTAGTAGTAGGGATATGCCGATTGTAGACCAAATCTTAAATATGTAGTAGTAGGGATATGCCGATTGTAGACCAAATCTTAAATATGTAGTAGTAGGGATATGCCGATTGTAGACCAAATCTTAAATATGTAGTAGTAGGGATATGCCGATTGTAGACCAAATCTTAAATATGTAGTAGTAGGGATATGCCGATTGTAGACCAAATCTTAAATATGTAGTAGTAGGGATATGCCGATTGTAGACCAAATCTTAAATATGTAGTAGTAGGGATATGCCGATTGTAGACCAAATCTTAAATATGTAGTAGTAGGGATATGCCGATTGTAGACCAAATCTTAAATATGTAGTAGTAGGGATATGCCGATTGTATACCAAATCTTAAATATGTAGTAGTAGGGATATGCCGATTGTAGACCAAATCTTAAATATGTAGTAGTAGGGATATGCCGATTGTAGACCAAATCTTAAACATGTAGTAGTAGGGATATGCCGATTGTAGACCAAATCTTAAATATGTAGTAGTAGGGATATGCTGATTGTAGACCAAATCTTAAACATGTAGTAGTAGGGATATGCCGATTGTATACCAAATCTTAAATATGTAGTAGTAGGGATATGCCGATTGTAGACCAAATCTTAAATATGTAGTAGTAGGGATATGCCGATTGTAGACCAAATCTTAAATATGTAGTAGTAGGGATATGCCGATTGTAGACCAAATCTTAAATATGTAGTAGTAGGGATATGCCGATTGTAGACCAAATCTTAAATATGTAGTAGTAGGGATATGCCGATTGTAGACCAAATCTTAAATATGTAGTAGTAGGGATATGCCGATTGTAGACCAAATCTTAAATATGTAGTAGTAGGGATATGCCGATTGTAGACCAAATCTTAAATATGTAGTAGTAGGGATATGCCGATTGTAGACCAAATCTTAAATATGTAGTAGTAGGGATATGCCGATTATATACCAAATCTTAAATATGTAGTAGTAGGGATATGCCGATTGTAGACCAAATCTTAAATATGTAGTAGTAGGGATATGCCGATTGTAGACCAAATCTTAAATATGTAGTAGTAGGGATAAGCCGATGGAAGACCAAATCTTAAATATGTAGTAGTAGGGATAAGCCGATTGTAGACCAAATCTTAAATATGTAGTAGTAGGGATATGCCGATTGTAGACCAAATCTTAAATATGTAGTAGTAGGGATATGCCGATTGTAGACCAAATCTGAAATATGTAGTAGTAGGGATATGCCGATTGTAGACCAAATCTTAAATATGTAGTAGTAGGGATATGCCGATTGTAGACCAAATCTTAAATATGTAGTAGTAGGGATATGCCGATTGTAGACCAAATCTTAAATATGTAGTAGTAGGGATATGCCGATTGTAGACCAAATCTTAAATATGTAGTAGTAGGGATATGCCGATTGTAGACCAAATCTTAAATATGTAGTAGTAGGGATATGCCGATTGTAGACCAAATCTTAAATATGTAGTAGTAGGGATATGCCGATTGTAGACCAAATCTTAAATATGTAGTAGTAGGGATATGCCGATTGTAGACCAAATCTTAAATATGTAGTAGTAGGGATATGCCGATTGTAGACCAAATCTTAAACATGTAGTAGTAGGGATATGCCGATTGTAAACCAAATCTTAAATATGTAGTAGTAGGGATATGCCGATTGTAGACCAAATCTTAAATATGTAGTAGTAGGGATATGCCGATTGTAGACCAAATCTTAAATATGTAGTAGTAGGGATATGCCGATTGTAGACCAAATCTTAAATATGTAGTAGTAGGGATATGCCGATTGTAGACCAAATCTTAAATATGTAGTAGTAGGGATATGCCGATTGTAGACCAAATCTTAAATATGTAGTAGTAGGGATATGCCGATTGTAGACCAAATCTTAAATATGTAGTAGTAGGGATATGCCGATTGTAGACCAAATCTTAAATATGTAGTAGTAGGGATATGCCGATTGTAGACCAAATCTTAAATATGTAGTAGTAGGGATATGCCGATTGTAGACCAAATCTTAAATATGTAGTAGTAGGGATATGCCGATTGTAGACCAAATCTTAAATATGTAGTAGTAGGGATATGCCGATTGTAGACCAAATCTTAAATATGTAGTAGTAGGGATATGCCGATTGTAGACCAAATCTTAAATATGTAGTAGTAGGGATATGCCGATTGTAGACCAAATCTTAAATATGTAGTAGTAGGGATATGCCGATTGTATACCAAATCTTAAATATGTAGTAGTAGGGATATGCCGATTGTAGACCAAATCTTAAATATGTAGTAGTAGGGATATGCCGATTGTAGACCAAATCTTAAACATGTAGTAGTAGGGATATGCCGATTGTAGACCAAATCTTAAATATGTAGTAGTAGGGATATGCTGATTGTAGACCAAATCTTAAACATGTAGTAGTAGGGATATGCCGATTGTATACCAAATCTTAAATATGTAGTAGTAGGGATATGCCGATTGTAGACCAAATCTTAAATATGTAGTAGTAGGGATATGCCGATTGTAGACCAAATCTTAAATATGTAGTAGTAGGGATATGCCGATTGTAGACCAAATCTTAAATATGTAGTAGTAGGGATATGCCGATTGTAGACCAAATCTTAAATATGTAGTAGTAGGGATATGCCGATTGTAGACCAAATCTTAAATATGTAGTAGTAGGGATATGCCGATTGTAGACCAAATCTTAAATATGTAGTAGTAGGGATATGCCGATTGTAGACCAAATCTTAAATATGTAGTAGTAGGGATATGCCGATTGTAGACCAAATCTTAAATATGTAGTAGTAGGGATATGCCGATTATATACCAAATCTTAAATATGTAGTAGTAGGGATATGCCGATTGTAGACCAAATCTTAAATATGTAGTAGTAGGGATATGCCGATTGTAGACCAAATCTTAAATATGTAGTAGTAGGGATAAGCCGATGGAAGACCAAATCTTAAATATGTAGTAGTAGGGATAAGCCGATTGTAGACCAAATCTTAAATATGTAGTAGTAGGGATATGCCGATTGTAGACCAAATCTTAAATATGTAGTAGTAGGGATATGCCGATTGTAGACCAAATCTGAAATATGTAGTAGTAGGGATATGCCGATTGTAGACCAAATCTTAAATATGTAGTAGTAGGGATATGCCGATTGTAGACCAAATCTTAAATATGTAGTAGTAGGGATATGCCGATTGTAGACCAAATCTTAAATATGTAGTAGTAGGGATATGCCGATTGTAGACCAAATCTTAAATATGTAGTAGTAGGGATATGCCGATTGTAGACCAAATCTTAAATATGTAGTAGTAGGGATATGCCGATTGTAGACCAAATCTTAAATATGTAGTAGTAGGGATATGCCGATTGTATACCAAATCTTAAATATGTAGTAGTAGGGATATGCCGATTGTAGACCAAATCTTAAATATGTAGTAGTAGGGATATGCCGATTGTAGACCAAATCTTAAACATGTAGTAGTAGGGATATGCCGATTGTAGACCAAATCTTAAATATGTAGTAGTAGGGATATGCCGATTGTAGACCAAATCTTAAATATGTAGTAGTAGGGATATGCCGATTGTAGACCAAATCTTAAATATGTAGTAGTAGGGATAAGCCGATTGTAGACCAAATCTTAAATATGTAGTAGTAGGGATATGCCGATTGTAGACCAAATCTTAAATATGTAGTAGTAGGGATATGCCGATTGTAGACCAAATCTTAAACATGTAGTAGTAGGGATATGCCGATTGTAAACCAAATCTTAAATATGTAGTAGTAGGGATATGCCGATTGTAGACCAAATCTTAAATATGTAGTAGTAGGGATATGCCGATTGTAGACCAAATCTTAAATATGTAGTAGTAGGGATAAGCCGATTGTAGACCAAATCTTAAATATGTAGTAGTAGGGATATGCCGATTGTAGACCAAATCTTAAATATGTAGTAGTAGGGATATGCCGATTGTAGACCAAATCTTAAATATGTAGTAGTAGGGATAAGCCGATTGTAGACCAAATCTTAAATATGTAGTAGTAGGGATATGCCGATTGTAGACCAAATCTTAAATATGTAGTAGTAGGGATATGCCGATTGTAGACCAAATCTGAAATATGTAGTAGTAGGGATATGCCGATTGTAGACCAAATCTGAAATATGTAGTAGTAGGGATATGCCGATTGTAGACCAAATCTTAAATATGTAGTAGTAGGGATATGCCGATTGTAGACCAAATCTGAAATATGTAGTAGTAGGGATATGCCGATTGTAGACCAAATCTTAAATATGTAGTAGTAGGGATATGCCGATTGTAGACCAAATCTTAAATATGTAGTAGTAGGGATATGCCGATTGTAGACCAAATCTTAAATATGTAGTAGTAGGGATATGCCGATTGTAGACCAAATCTTAAATATGTAGTAGTAGGGATTTGCCGATTGTAGACCAAATCTTAAATATGTAGTAGTAGGGATATGCCGATTGTAGACCAAATCTTAAATATGTAGTATTAGGGATATGCCGATTGTAGACCAAATCTTAAACATGTAGTAGTAGGGATATGCCGATTGTAGACCAAATCTTAAATATGTAGTAGTAGGGATATGCCGATTGTAGACCAAATCTTAAAACACTCAATTTGATCTGATAACAAAACAAACTCACATTTATTATTATGTAAAGGGAAAGAAGTGTGCAGTAGAAATAAACACCTGATGTGGGAACAAGCCCTCGAGTTAAATATGTAGTAGTAGGGATATGCCGATTGTAGACCAAATCTTAAATATGTAGTAGTAGGGATATGGCGATTGTAGACCAAATCTTAAATATGTAGTAGTAGGGATATGCCGATTGTAGACCAAATCTTAAAAAACTCAATTTGATCTGATAACAAAACAAACTCACATTTATTATTATGTAAAGGGAAAGAAGTGTGCAGTAGAAATAAACACCTGATGTGGGAACAAGCCCTCGAGTTAAATATGTAGTAGTAGGGATATGCCGATTGTAGACCAAATCTTAAATATGTAGTAGTAGGGATATGCCGATTGTAGACCAAATCTTAAAAAACTCAATTTGATCTGATAACAAAACAAACTCACATTTATTATTATGTAAAGGGAAAGAAGTGTGCAGTAGAAATAAACACCTGATGTGGGAACAAGCCCTCGAGTTAAATATGTAGTAGTAGGGATATGCCGATTGTAGACCAAATCTTAAATATGTAGTAGTATGGATATGCCGATTGTAGACCAAATCTTAAATATGTAGTAGTAGGGATATGCCGATTGTAGACCAAATCTTAAATATGTAGTAGTAGGGATATGCCGATTGTAGACCAAATCTTAAAAAACTCAATTTGATCTGATAACAAAACAAACTCACATTTATTATTATGTAAAGGGAAAGAAGTGTGCAGTAGAAATAAACACCTGATGTGGGAACAAGCCCTCGAGTTAAATATGTAGTAGTAGGGATATGCCGATTGTAGACCAAATCTTAAATATGTAGTAGTAGGGATATGCCGATTGTAGACCAAATCTTAAATATGTAGTAGTAGGGATATGCCGATTGTAGACCAAATCTTAAATATGTAGTAGTAGGGATATGCCGATTGTAGACCAAATCTTAAATATGTAGTAGTAGGGATATGCCGATTGTAGACCAAATCTTAAATATGTAGTAGTGGGGATATGCCGATTGTAGACCAAATCTTAAATATGTAGTAGTAGGGATATGCCGATTGTAGACCAAATCTTAAATATGTAGTAGTAGGGATATGCCGATTGTAGACCAAATCTTAAATATGTAGTAGTAGGGATATGCCGATTGTAGACCAAATCTTAAATATGCAGTAATTAGGGATATGCCGATTGTAGACCAAATCTTAAATATGTAGTAGTAGGGATATGCCGATTGTAGACCAAATCTTAAATATGTAGTAGTAGGGATATGCCGATTGTAGACCAAATCTTAAATATGTAGTAGTAGGGATATGCTGATTGTAGACCAAATCTTAAATATGTAGTAGTAGGGATATGCCGATTGTAGACCAAATCTTAAATATGTAGTAGTAGGGATATGCCGATTGTAGACCAAATCTTAAATATGTAGTAGTAAGGATATGCCGATTGTAGACCAAATCTTAAATATGTAGTAGTAGGGATATGCCGATTGTAGACCAAATCTTAAATATGTAGTAGTAGGGATATGCCGATTGTAGACCAAATCTTAAATATGTAGTAGTAGGGATATGCCGATTGTAGACCAAATCTTAAATATTTAGTAGTAGGGATATGCCGATTGTAGACCAAATCTTAAATATGTAGTAGTAGGGATATGCCGATTGTAGACCAAATCTTAAATATGTAGTAGTAGGGATATGCCGATTGTAGACCAAATCTTAAATATGTAGTAGTAGGGATATGCCGATTGTAGACCAAATCTTAAATATGTAGTAGTAGGAATATGCCGATTGTAGACCAAATCTTATATATGTAGTAGTAGAAATATGCCGATTGTAGACCAAATTTTAAATATGTAGTAGTAGGGATATGCCGATTGTAGACCAAATCTTAAAAAACTCAATTTGATCTGATAACAAAACAAACTCACATTTATTATTATGTAAAGGGAAAGAAGTGTGCAGTAGAAATAAACACCTGATGTGGGAACAAGCCCTCGAGTTAAATATGTAGTAGTAGGGATATGCCGATTGTAGACCAAATCTTAAATATGTAGTAGTAGGGATATGCCGATTGTAGACCAAATCTTAAAAAACTCAATTTGATCTGATAACAAAACAAACTCACATTTATTATTATGTAAAGGGAAAGAAGTGTGCAGTAGAAATAAACACCTGATGTGGGAACAAGCCCTCGAGTTAAATATGTAGTAGTAGGGATATGCCGATTGTAGACCAAATCTTAAATATGTAGTAGTAGGGATATGCCGATTGTAGACCAAATCTTAAAAAACTCAATTTGATCTGATAACAAAACAAACTCACATTTAGTATTATGTAAAGGGAAAGAAGTGTGCAGTAGAAATAAACACCTGATGTGGGAACAAGCCCTCGAGTTAAATATGTAGTAGTAGGGATATGCCGATTGTAGACCAAATCTTAAATATGTAGTAGTAGGGATATGCCGATTGTAGACCAAATCTTAAATATGTAGTAGTAGGGATATGCCGATTGTAGACCAAATCTTAAATATGTAGTAGTAGGGATATGCCGATTGTAGACCAAATCTTAAATATGTAGTAGTAGGGATATGCCGATTGTAGACCAAATCTTAAATATGTAGTAGTAGGGATATGCCGATTGTAGACCAAATCTTAAATATGTAGTAGTAGGGATATGCCGATTGTAGACCAAATCTTAAATATGTAGTAGTAGGGATATGCCGATTGTAGACCAAATCTTAAAAAACTCAATTTGATCTGATAACAAAACAAACTCACATTTATTATTATGTAAAGGGAAAGAAGTGTGCAGTAGAAATAAACACCTGATGTGGGAACAAGCCCTCGAGTTAAATATGTAGTAGTAGGGATATGCCGATTGTAGACCAAATCTTAAATATGTAGTAGTAGGAATATGCCGATTGTAGACCAAATCTTAAATATGTAGTAGTAGGGATATGCCGATTGTAGACCAAATCTTAAATATGTAGTAGTAGGGATATGCCGATTGTAGACCAAATCTTAAAAAACTCAATTTGATCTGATAACAAAACAAACTCACATTTAGTATTATGTAAAGGGAAAGAAGTGTGCAGTAGAAATAAACACCTGATGTGGGAACAAGCCCTCGAGTTAAATATGTAGTAGTAGGGATATGCCGATTGTAGACCAAATCTTAAATATGTAGTAGTAGGGATATGCCGATTGTAGACCAAATCTTAAATATGTAGTAGTAGGGATATGCCGATTGTAGACCAAATCTTAAATATGTAGTAGTAGGGATATGCCGATTGTAGACCAAATCTTAAATATGTAGTAGTAGGGATATGCCGATTGTAGACCAAATCTTAAATATGTAGTAGTAGGGATATGCCGATTGTAGACCAAATCTTAAATATGTAGTAGTAGGGATATGCCGATTGTAGACCAAATCTTAAATATGTAGTAGTAGGGATATGCCGATTGTATACCAAATCTTAAATATGTAGTAGTAGGGATATGCCGATTGTAGACCAAATCTTAAATATGTAGTAGTAGGGATATGCCGATTGTATACCAAATCTTAAATATGTAGTAGTAGGGATATGCCGATTGTAGACCAAATCTTAAATATGTAGTAGTAGGGATATGCCGATTGTATACCAAATCTTAAATATGTAGTAGTAGGGTTATGCCGATTGTAGACCAAATCTTAAATATGTAGTAGTAGGGATATGCCGATTATATACCAAATCTTAAATATGTAGTAGTAGGGATATGCCGATTGTAGACCAAATCTTAAATATGTAGTAGTAGGGATATGCCGATTGTAGACCAAATCTTAAATATGTAGTAGTAGGGATATGCCGATTGAAGACCAAATCTTAAATATGTAGTAGTAGGGATATGCCGATTGTAGACCAAATCTTAAATATGTAGTAGTAGGGATATGCCGATTGTAGACCAAATCTTAAATATGTAGTAGTAGGGATATGCCGATTGTAGACCAAATCTTAAATATGTAGTAGTAGGGATATGCCGATTGTAGACCAAATCTTAAATATGTAGTAGTAGGGATATGCCGATTGTATACCAAATCTTAAATATGTAGTAGTAGGGATATGCCGATTGTAGACCAAATCTTAAATATGTAGTAGTAGGGATATGCCGATTGTAGACCAAATCTTAAATATGTAGTAGTAGAGATATGCCGATTGTAGACCAAATCTTAAATATGTAGTAGTAGGGATATGCCGATTGTAGACCAAATCTTAAATATGTAGTAGTAGGGATATGCCGATTGTAGACCAAATCTTAAATATGTAGTAGTAGGGATATGCCGATTGTAGACCAAATCTTAAACATGTAGTAGTTGGGATATGCCGATTGTAGACCAAATCTTAAATATGTAGTAGTAGGGATATGCCGATTGTAGACCAAATCTTAAATATGTAGTAGTAGGGATATGCCGATTGTAGACCAAATCTTAAATATGTAGTAGTAGGGATATGCCGATTGTAGACCAAATCTTAAATATGTAGTAGTAGGGATATGCCGATTGTATACCAAATCTTAAAAAACTCAATTTGATCTGATAACAAAACAAACTCACATTTATTATTATGTAAAGGGAAAGAAGTGTGCAGTAGAAATAAACACCTGATGTGGGAACAAGCCCTCGAGTTAAATATGTAGTAGTAGGGATATGCCGATTGTAGACCAAATCTTAAATATGTAGTAGTAGGGATATGCCGATTGTAGACCAAATCTTAAATATGTAGTAGTAGGGATATGCCGATTGAAGACCAAATCTTAAATATGTAGTAGTAGGGATATGCCGATTGTAGACCAAATCTTAAATATGTAGTAGTAGGGATATGCCGATTGTAGACCAAATCTTAAATATGTAGTAGTAGGGATATGCCGATTGTAGACCAAATCTTAAATATGTAGTAGTAGGGATATGCCGATTGTAGACCAAATCTTAAATATGTAGTAGTAGGGATATGCCGATTGTATACCAAATCTTAAATATGTAGTAGTAGGGATATGCCGATTGTAGACCAAATCTTAAATATGTAGTAGTAGGGATATGCCGATTGTAGACCAAATCTTAAATATGTAGTAGTAGGGATATGCCGATTGTAGACCAAATCTTAAATATGTAGTAGTAGGGATATGCCGATTGTAGACCAAATCTTAAATATGTAGTAGTAGGGATATGCCGATTGTAGACCAAATCTTAAATATGTAGTAGTAGGGATATGCCGATTGAAGACCAAATCTTAAATATGTAGTAGTAGGGATATGCCGATTGTAGACCAAATCTTAAATATGTAGTAGTAGGGATATGCCGATTGTAGACCAAATCTTAAATATGTAGTAGTAGGGATATGCCGATTGTAGACCAAATCTTAAATATGTAGTAGTAGGGATATGCCGATTGTAGACCAAATCTTAAATATGTAGTAGTAGGGATATGCCGATTGTATACCAAATCTTAAATATGTAGTAGTAGGGATATGCCGATTGTAGACCAAATCTTAAATATGTAGTAGTAGGGATATGCCGATTGTAGACCAAATCTTAAATATGTAGTAGTAGGGATATGCCGATTGTAGACCAAATCTTAAATATGTAGTAGTAGGGATATGCCGATTGTAGACCAAATCTTAACCCTCGGCTGCACTAGCTCATTTTGTTTCGCATCTCCCGCCTCGTGCCTCCAAAGGGGGGACGTTTTATGTTGGGGGTAATGAACTGTGTTTGGGGGTACAAATCTTTTTCTCACGGTCTCAACAGATGGATATAAGGACCCTGGACACACATATTAAAGATTTAAACATTCTGGCTATTTTATGTATTTTTTTAAGGACATCCATTGCAAGCATGTAAACATTGAAATCAGTATTGCGCAATACAGACATGAAACAGCCATAGGATACAAATAACAACGACCAACAGCTCTAACTACCCCCCAGGGGATATCTGGGTCACGATTGATAACAGCTGTGTTTGTTCTCTACCAAGGCCGCTCAAAGAGATGTCAGAGACTTTTTTTGACAGCGGCTATACACAAAGGGATCAGATTTCGATTTGTCTGCACAACTCTATGGCTTTTGGCCAAAACCATTATTTTGAAGGGATGTTTCACCCCCTGAATGACCTCCTGGGTTAGAATTTTTTCCCAGTCCATTCAGCAGGGTCTAGGGATAGATGAAAAAAAAGGACAGCTCCATTGACTGAAAAAAAAAAAATATATAAACAAACACATAGTTTTTGTCCACCCTTTGGACTCACGTCGTGTGGCTGAGGGTTAATGTAGTAGTAGGGATATGCCGATTGTAGACCAACTCTCAAATATGTAGTAGTAGGGATATGCCGATTGTAGACCAAATCTAAAAAAACTCAATTTGATCTGATAACAAAACAAACTCACATTTATTATTATGTAAAGGGAAAGAAGTGTGCAGTAGAAATAAACACCTGATGTGGGAACAAGCCCTCGAGTTAAATATGTAGTAGTAGGGATATGCCGATTGTAGACCAAATCTTAAATATGTAGTAGTAGGGATATGCCGATTGTATACCAAATCTTAAATATGTAGTAGTAGGGATATGCCGATTGTAGACCAAATCTTAAATATGTAGTAGTAGGGATATGCCGATTGTAGACCAAATCTTAAATATGTAGTAGTAGGGATATGCCGATTGTAGACCAAATCTTAAATATGTAGTAGTAGGGATATGCCGATTGTAGACCAAATCTTAAATATGTAGTAGTAGGGATATGCCGATTGTAGACCAAATCTTAAATATGTAGTAGTAGAGATATGCCGATTGTAGACCAAATCTTAAATATGTAGTAGTAGGGATATGCCGATTGTAGACCAAATCTTAAATATGTAGTAGTAGGGATATGCCGATTGTAGACCAAATCTTAAATATGTAGTAGTAGGGATATGCCGATTGTAGACCAAATCTTAAATATGTAGTAGTAGGGATATGCCGATTGTAGACCAAATCTTAAACATGTAGTAGTAGGGATATGCCGATTGTAGACCAAATCTTAAATATGTAGTAGTAGGGATATGCCGATTGTAGACCAAATCTTAAATATGTAGTAGTAGGGATATGCCGATTGTAGACCAAATCTTAAATATGTAGTAGTAGGGATATGCCGATTGTAGACCAAATCTTAAATATGTAGTAGTAGGGATATGCCGATTGTATACCAAATCTTAAAAAACTCAATTTGATCTGATAACAAAACAAACTCACATTTATTATTATGTAAAGGGAAAGAAGTGTGCAGTAGAAATAAACACCTGATGTGGGAACAAGCCCTCGAGTTAAATATGTAGTAGTAGGGATATGCCGATTGTAGACCAAATCTTAAATATGTAGTAGTAGGGATATGCCGATTGTAGACCAAATCTTAAATATGTAGTAGTAGGGATATGCCGATTGTAGACGAAATCTTAAATATGTAGTAGTAGGGATATGCCGATTGTAGACCAAATCTTAAATATGTAGTAGTAGGGATATGCCGATTGTAGACCAAATCTTAAATATGTAGTAGTAGGGATATGCCGATTGTAGACCAAATCTTAAATTTGTAGTAGTAGGGATATGCCGATTGTAGACCAAATCTTAAATATGTAGTAGTAGGGATATGCCGATTGTAGACCAAATCTTAAATATGTAGTAGTAGGGATATGCCGATTGTAGACCAAATCTTAAATATGTAGTAGTAGGGATATGCCGATTGTATACCAAATCTTAAATATGTAGTAGTAGGGATATGCCGATTGTAGACCAAATCTTAAATATGTAGTAGTAGGGATATGCCGATTGTAGACCAAATCTTAAATATGTAGTAGTAGGGATATGCCGATTGTAGACCAAATCTTAAATATGTAGTAGTAGGGATATGCCGATTGTAGACCAAATCTTAAATATGTAGTAGTAGGGATATGCCGATTGTAGACCAAATCTTAAATATGTAGTAGTAGGGATATGCCGATTGTAGACCAAATCTTAAATATGTAGTAGTAGGGATATGCCGATTGTAGACCAAATCTGAAATATGTAGTAGTAGGGATATGCCGATTGTAGACCAAATCTTAAATATGTAGTAGTAGGGATATGCCGATTGTAGACCAAATCTTAAATATGTAGTAGTAGGGATATGCCGATTGTAGACCAAATCTTAAATATGTAGTAGTAGGGATATGCCGATTGTAGACCAAATCTTAAATATGTAGTAGTAGGGATATGCCGATTGTAGACCAAATCTTAAATATGTAGTAGTAGGGATATGCCGATTGTATACCAAATCTTATATATGTAGTAGTAGGGATATGCCGATTGTAGACCAAATCTGAAATATGTAGTAGTAGGGATATGCCGATTGTAGACCAAATCTTAAATATGTAGTAGTAGGGATATGCCGATTGTAGACCAAATCTTAAATATGTAGTAGTAGGGATATGCCGATTGTAGACCAAATCTTAACCCTCGGCTGCACTAGCTCATTTTGTTTCGCATCTCCCGCCTCGTGCCTCCAAAGGGGGGACGTTTTATGTTGGGGGTAATGAACTGTGTTTGGGGGTACAAATCTTTTTCTCACGGTCTCAACAGATGGATATAAGGACCCTGGACACACATATTAAAGATTTAAACATTCTGGCTATTTTATGTATTTTTTTAAGGACATCCATTGCAAGCATGTAAACATTGAAATCAGTATTGCGCAATACAGACATGAAACAGCCATAGGATACAAATAACAACGACCAACAGCTCTAACTACCCCCCAGGGGATATCTGGGTCACGATTGATAACAGCTGTGTTTGTTCTCTACCAAGGCCGCTCAAAGAGATGTCAGAGACTTTTTTTGACAGCGGCTATACACAAAGGGATCAGATTTCGATTTGTCTGCACAACTCTATGGCTTTTGGCCAAAACCATTATTTTGAAGGGATGTTTCACCCCCTGAATGACCTCCTGGGTTAGAATTTTTTCCCAGTCCATTCAGCAGGGTCTAGGGATAGATGAAAAAAAAGGACAGCTCCATTGACTGAAAAAAAAAAAATATATAAACAAACACATAGTTTTTGTCCACCCTTTGGACTCACGTCGTGTGGCTGAGGGTTAATGTAGTAGTAGGGATATGCCGATTGTAGACCAACTCTCAAATATGTAGTAGTAGGGATATGCCGATTGTAGACCAAATCTAAAAAAACTCAATTTGATCTGATAACAAAACAAACTCACATTTATTATTATGTAAAGGGAAAGAAGTGTGCAGTAGAAATAAACACCTGATGTGGGAACAAGCCCTCGAGTTAAATATGTAGTAGTAGGGATATGCCGATTGTAGACCAAATCTTAAATATGTAGTAGTAGGGATATGCCGATTGTATACCAAATCTTAAATATGTAGTAGTAGGGATATGCCGATTGTAGACCAAATCTTAAATATGTAGTAGTAGGGATATGCCGATTGTAGACCAAATCTTAAATATGTAGTAGTAGGGATATGCCGATTGTAGACCAAATCTTAAATATGTAGTAGTAGGGATATGCCGATTGTAGACCAAATCTTAAATATGTAGTAGTAGGGATATGCCGATTGTAGACCAAATCTTAAATATGTAGTAGTAGAGATATGCCGATTGTAGACCAAATCTTAAATATGTAGTAGTAGGGATATGCCGATTGTAGACCAAATCTTAAATATGTAGTAGTAGGGATATGCCGATTGTAGACCAAATCTTAAATATGTAGTAGTAGGGATATGCCGATTGTAGACCAAATCTTAAATATGTAGTAGTAGGGATATGCCGATTGTAGACCAAATCTTAAACATGTAGTAGTAGGGATATGCCGATTGTAGACCAAATCTTAAATATGTAGTAGTAGGGATATGCCGATTGTAGACCAAATCTTAAATATGTAGTAGTAGGGATATGCCGATTGTAGACCAAATCTTAAATATGTAGTAGTAGGGATATGCCGATTGTAGACCAAATCTTAAATATGTAGTAGTAGGGATATGCCGATTGTATACCAAATCTTAAAAAACTCAATTTGATCTGATAACAAAACAAACTCACATTTATTATTATGTAAAGGGAAAGAAGTGTGCAGTAGAAATAAACACCTGATGTGGGAACAAGCCCTCGAGTTAAATATGTAGTAGTAGGGATATGCCGATTGTAGACCAAATCTTAAATATGTAGTAGTAGGGATATGCCGATTGTAGACCAAATCTTAAATATGTAGTAGTAGGGATATGCCGATTGTAGACGAAATCTTAAATATGTAGTAGTAGGGATATGCCGATTGTAGACCAAATCTTAAATATGTAGTAGTAGGGATATGCCGATTGTAGACCAAATCTTAAATATGTAGTAGTAGGGATATGCCGATTGTAGACCAAATCTTAAATTTGTAGTAGTAGGGATATGCCGATTGTAGACCAAATCTTAAATATGTAGTAGTAGGGATATGCCGATTGTAGACCAAATCTTAAATATGTAGTAGTAGGGATATGCCGATTGTAGACCAAATCTTAAATATGTAGTAGTAGGGATATGCCGATTGTATACCAAATCTTAAATATGTAGTAGTAGGGATATGCCGATTGTAGACCAAATCTTAAATATGTAGTAGTAGGGATATGCCGATTGTAGACCAAATCTTAAATATGTAGTAGTAGGGATATGCCGATTGTAGACCAAATCTTAAATATGTAGTAGTAGGGATATGCCGATTGTAGACCAAATCTTAAATATGTAGTAGTAGGGATATGCCGATTGTAGACCAAATCTTAAATATGTAGTAGTAGGGATATGCCGATTGTAGACCAAATCTTAAATATGTAGTAGTAGGGATATGCCGATTGTAGACCAAATCTTAAATATGTAGTAGTAGGGATATGCCGATTGTAGACCAAATCTTAAATATGTAGTAGTAGGGATATGCCGATTGTAGACCAAATCTTAAATATGTAGTAGTAGGGATATGCCGATTGTAGACCAAATCTTAAATATGTAGTAGTAGGGATATGCCGATTGTAGACCAAATCTTAAATATATAGTAGTAGAGAAATGCCGATTGTAGACCAAATCTTAAATATGTAGTAGTAGGGATATGCCGATTGTAGACCAAATCTTAAATATGTAGTAGTAGGGATATGCCGATTGTAGACCAAATCTTAAATATGTAGTAGTAGGGATATGCCGATTGTAGACCAAATCTTAAATATGTAGTAGTAGGGATATGCCGATTGTAGACCAAATCTTAAATATGTAGTAGTAGGGATATGCCGATTGTAGACCAAATCTTAAATATGTAGTAGTAGGGATATGCCGATTGTAGACCAAATCTTAAATATGTAGTAGTAGGGATATGCCGATTGTAGACCAAATCTTAAATATGTAGTAGTAGGGATATGCCGATTGTAGACCAAATCTTAAATATGTAGTATTAGGGATATGCCGATTGTAGACCAAATCTTAAATATGTAGTAGTAGGGATATGCCGATTGTAGACCAAATCTTAAATATGTAGTAGTAGGGATATGCCGATTGTAGACCAAATCTTAAATATGTAGTAGTAGGGATATGCCGATTGTAGACCAAATCTTAAATATGTAGTAGTAGAGATATGCCGATTGTAGACCAAATCTTAAATATGTAGTAGTAGGGATATGCCGATTGAAGACCAAATCTTAAATATGTAGTAGTAGGGATATGCCGATTGTAGACCAAATCTTAAATATGTAGTAGTAGGGATATGCCGATTGTAGACCAAATCTTAAATATGTAGTAGTAGGGATATGCCGATTGTAGACCAAATCTTAAATATGTAGTAGTAGGGATATGCCGATTGTAGACCAAATCTTAAATATGTAGTAGTAGGGATATGCCGATTGTAGACCAAATCTTAAATATGTAGTAGTAGGGATATGCCGATTGTAGACCAAATCTTAAATATGTAGTAGTAGGGATATGCCGATTGTAGACCAAATCTTAAATATGTAGTAGTAGGGATATGCCGATTGTATACCAAATCTTAAATATGTAGTAGTAGGGATATGCCGATTGTAGACCAAATCTTAAATATGTAGTAGTAGGGATATGCCGATTGTAGACCAAATCTTAAATATGTAGTAGTAGGGATATGCCGATTGTAGACCAAATCTTAAATATGTAGTAGTAGGGATATGCCGATTGTAGACCAAATCTTAAATATGTAGTAGTAGGGATATGCCGATTGTAGACCAAATCTTAAATATGTAGTAGTAGGGATATGCCGATTGAAGACCAAATCTTAAATATGTAGTAGTAGGGATATGCCGATTGTAGACCAAATCTTAAATATGTAGTAGTAGGGATATGCCGATTGTAGACCAAATCTTAAATATGTAGTAGTAGGGATATGCCGATTGTAGACCAAATCTTAAATATGTAGTAGTAGGGATATGCCGATTGTAGACCAAATCTTAAATATGTAGTAGTAGGGATATGCCGATTGTAGACCAAATCTTAAATATGTAGTAGTAGGGATATGCCGATTGTAGACCAAATCTTAAATATGTAGTAGTAGGGATATGCCGATTGTAGACCAAATCTTAAATATGCAGTAGTAGGGATATGCCGATTGTAGACCAAATCTTAAATATGTAGTAGTAGGGATATGCCGATTGTAGACCAAATCTTAAATATGTAGTAGTAGTAGGGATATGCCGATTGTAGACCAAATCTTAAATATGTAGTAGTAGGGATATGCCGATTGTAGACCAAATCTTAAATATGTAGTAGTAGGGATATGCCGATTGTAGACCAAATCTTAAATATGTAGTAGTAGGGATATGCCGATTGTAGACCAAATCTTAAATATGTAGTAGTAGGGATATGCCGATTGTAGACCAAATCTTAAATATGTAGTAGTAGGGATATGCCGATTGTAGACCAAATCTTAAATATGTAGTAGTAGGGATATGCCGATTGTATACCAAATCTTAAAAAACTCAATTTGATCTGATAACAAAACAAACTCACATTTATTATTATGTAAAGGGAAAGAAGTGTGCAGTAGAAATAAACACCTGATGTGGGAACAAGCCCTCGAGTTAAATATGTAGTAGTAGGGATATGCCGATTGTATACCAAATCTTAAATATGTAGTAGTAGGGATATGCCGATTGTAGACCAAATCTTAAATATGTAGTAGTAGGGATATGCCGATTGTAGACCAAATCTTAAATATGTAGTAGTAGGGATATGCCGATTGTAGACCAAATCTTAAATATGTAGTAGTAGGGATATGCCGATTGTAGACCAAATCTTAAATATGTAGTAGTAGGGATATGCCGATTGTAGACCAAATCTTAAATTTGTAGTAGTAGGGATATGCCGATTGTAGACCAAATCTTAAATATGTAGTAGTAGGGATATGCCGATTGTAGACCAAATCTTAAATATGTAGTAGTAGGGATATGCCGATTGTAGACCAAATCTTAAATATGTAGTAGTAGGGATATGCCGATTGTATACCAAATCTTAAATATGTAGTAGTAGGGATATGCCGATTGTAGACCAAATCTTAAATATGTAGTAGTAGGGATATGCCGATTGAAGACCAAATCTTAAATATGTAGTAGTAGGGATATGCCGATTGTAGACCAAATCTTAAATATGTAGTAGTAGGGATATGCCGATTGTAGACCAAATCTTAAATATGTAGTAGTAGGGATATGCCGATTGTAGACCAAATCTTAAATATGTAGTAGTAGGGATATGCCGATTGTAGACCAAATCTTAAATATGTAGTAGTAGGGATATGCCGATTGTAGACCAAATCTTAAATATGTAGTAGTAGGGATATGCCGATTGTAGACCAAATCTTAAATATGTAGTAGTAGGGATATGCCGATTGTAGACCAAATCTTAAATATGCAGTAGTAGGGATATGCCGATTGTAGACCAAATCTTAAATATGTAGTAGTAGGGATATGCCGATTGTAGACCAAATCTTAAATATGTAGTAGTAGTAGGGATATGCCGATTGTAGACCAAATCTTAAATATGTAGTAGTAGGGATATGCCGATTGTAGACCAAATCTTAAATATGTAGTAGTAGGGATATGCCGATTGTAGACCAAATCTTAAATATGTAGTAGTAGGGATATGCCGATTGTAGACCAAATCTTAAATATGTAGTAGTAGGGATATGCCGATTGTAGACCAAATCTTAAATATGTAGTAGTAGGGATATGCCGATTGTAGACCAAATCTTAAATATGTAGTAGTAGGGATATGCCGATTGTATACCAAATCTTAAAAAACTCAATTTGATCTGATAACAAAACAAACTCACATTTATTATTATGTAAAGGGAAAGAAGTGTGCAGTAGAAATAAACACCTGATGTGGGAACAAGCCCTCGAGTTAAATATGTAGTAGTAGGGATATGCCGATTGTAGACCAAATCTTAAATATGTAGTAGTAGGGATATGCCGATTGTAGACCAAATCTTAAATATGTAGTAGTAGGGATATGCCGATTGTAGACCAAATCTTAAATATGTAGTAGTAGGGATATGCCGATTGTAGACCAAATCTTAAATATGTAGTAGTAGGGATATGCCGATTGTAGACCAAATCTTAAATATGTAGTAGTAGGGATATGCCGATTGTAGACCAAATCTTAAATTTGTAGTAGTAGGGATATGCCGATTGTAGACCAAATCTTAAATATGTAGTAGTAGGGATATGCCGATTGTAGACCAAATCTTAAATATGTAGTAGTAGGGATATGCCGATTGTAGACCAAATCTTAAATATGTAGTAGTAGGGATATGCCGATTGTAGACCAAATCTTAAATATGTAGTAGTAGGGATATGCCGATTGAAGACCAAATCTTAAATATGTAGTAGTAGGGATATGCCGATTGTAGACCAAATCTTAAATATGTAGTAGTAGTAGGGATATGCCGATTGTAGACCAAATCTTAAATATGTAGTAGTAGGGATATGCCGATTGTAGACCAAATCTTAAATATGTAGTAGTAGGGATATGCCGATTGTAGACCAAATCTTAAATATGTAGTAGTAGGGATATGCCGATTGTAGACCAAATCTTAAATATGTAGTAGTAGGGATATGCCGATTGTAGACCAAATCTTAAATATGTAGTAGTAGGGATATGCCGATTGTAGACCAAATCTTAAATATGTAGTAGTAGGGATATGCCGATTGTAGACCAAATCTTAAATATGTAGTAGTAGGGATATGCCGATTGTAGACCAAATCTTAAATATGTAGTAGTAGGGATATGCCGATTGTAGACCAAATCTTAAATATGTAGTAGTAGGGATATGCCGATTGTAGACCAAATCTTAAATATGCAGTAGTAGGGATATGCCGATTGTAGACCAAATCTTAAATATGTAGTAGTAGGGATATGCCGATTGTAGACCAAATCTTAAATATGTAGTAGTAGTAGGGATATGCCGATTGTAGACCAAATCTTAAATATGTAGTAGTAGGGATATGCCGATTGTAGACCAAATCTTAAATATGTAGTAGTAGGGATATGCCGATTGTAGACCAAATCTTAAATATGTAGTAGTAGGGATATGCCGATTGTAGACCAAATCTTAAATATGTAGTAGTAGGGATATGCCGATTGTAGACCAAATCTTAAATATGTAGTAGTAGGGATATGCCGATTGTAGACCAAATCTTAAATATGTAGTAGTAGGGATATGCCGATTGTATACCAAATCTTAAAAAACTCAATTTGATCTGATAACAAAACAAACTCACATTTATTATTATGTAAAGGGAAAGAAGTGTGCAGTAGAAATAAACACCTGATGTGGGAACAAGCCCTCGAGTTAAATATGTAGTAGTAGGGATATGCCGATTGTAGACCAAATCTTAAATATGTAGTAGTAGGGATATGCCGATTGTAGACCAAATCTTAAATATGTAGTAGTAGGGATATGCCGATTGTAGACGAAATCTTAAATATGTAGTAGTAGGGATATGCCGATTGTAGACCAAATCTTAAATATGTAGTAGTAGGGATATGCCGATTGTAGACCAAATCTTAAATATGTAGTAGTAGGGATATGCCGATTGTAGACCAAATCTTAAATTTGTAGTAGTAGGGATATGCCGATTGTAGACCAAATCTTAAATATGTAGTAGTAGGGATATGCCGATTGTAGACCAAATCTTAAATATGTAGTAGTAGGGATATGCCGATTGTAGACCAAATCTTAAATATGTAGTAGTAGGGATATGCCGATTGTATACCAAATCTTAAATATGTAGTAGTAGGGATATGCCGATTGTAGACCAAATCTTAAATATGTAGTAGTAGGGATATGCCGATTGTAGACCAAATCTTAAATATGTAGTAGTAGGGATATGCCGATTGTAGACCAAATCTTAAATATGTAGTAGTAGGGATATGCCGATTGTAGACCAAATCTTAAATATGTAGTAGTAGGGATATGCCGATTGTAGACCAAATCTTAAATATGTAGTAGTAGGGATATGCCGATTGTAGACCAAATCTTAAATATGTAGTAGTAGGGATATGCCGATTGTAGACCAAATCTTAAATATGTAGTAGTAGGGATATGCCGATTGTAGACCAAATCTTAAATATGTAGTAGTAGGGATATGCCGATTGTAGACCAAATCTTAAATATGTAGTAGTAGGGATATGCCGATTGTAGACCAAATCTTAAATATGTAGTAGTAGGGATATGCCGATTGTAGACCAAATCTTAAATATATAGTAGTAGAGATATGCCGATTGTAGACCAAATCTTAAATATGTAGTAGTAGGGATATGCCGATTGTAGACCAAATCTTAAATATGTAGTAGTAGGGATATGCCGATTGTAGACCAAATCTTAAATATGTAGTAGTAGGGATATGCCGATTGTAGACCAAATCTTAAATATGTAGTAGTAGGGATATGCCGATTGTAGACCAAATCTTAAATATGTAGTAGTAGGGATATGCCGATTGTAGACCAAATCTTAAATATGTAGTAGTAGGGATATGCCGATTGTAGACCAAATCTTAAATATGTAGTAGTAGGGATATGCCGATTGTAGACCAAATCTTAAATATGTAGTAGTAGGGATATGCCGATTGTAGACCAAATCTTAAATATGTAGTAGTAGGGATATGCCGATTGTAGACCAAATCTTAAATATGTAGTAGTAGGGATATGCCGATTGTAGACCAAATCTTAAATATGTAGTAGTAGGGATATGCCGATTGTAGACCAAATCTTAAATATGTAGTAGTAGGGATATGCCGATTGTAGACCAAATCTTAAATATGTAGTAGTAGAGATATGCCGATTGTAGACCAAATCTTAAATATGTAGTAGTAGGGATATGCCGATTGAAGACCAAATCTTAAATATGTAGTAGTAGGGATATGCCGATTGTAGACCAAATCTTAAATATGTAGTAGTAGGGATATGCCGATTGTAGACCAAATCTTAAATATGTAGTAGTAGGGATATGCCGATTGTAGACCAAATCTTAAATATGTAGTAGTAGGGATATGCCGATTGTAGACCAAATCTTAAATATGTAGTAGTAGGGATATGCCGATTGTATACCAAATCTTAAATATGTAGTAGTAGGGATATGCCGATTGTAGACCAAATCTTAAATATGTAGTAGTAGGGATATGCCGATTGTAGACCAAATCTTAAATATGTAGTAGTAGGGATATGCCGATTGTAGACCAAATCTTAAATATGTAGTAGTAGGGATATGCCGATTGTAGACCAAATCTTAAATATGTAGTAGTAGGGATATGCCGATTGTAGACCAAATCTTAAATATGTAGTAGTAGGGATATGCCGATTGAAGACCAAATCTTAAATATGTAGTAGTAGGGATATGCCGATTGTAGACCAAATCTTAAATATGTAGTAGTAGGGATATGCCGATTGTAGACCAAATCTTAAATATGTAGTAGTAGGGATATGCCGACTGTAGACCAAATCTTAAATATGTAGTAGTAGGGATATGCCGATTGTAGACCAAATCTTAAATATGTAGTAGTAGGGATATGCCGATTGTAGACCAAATCTTAAATATGTAGTAGTAGGGATATGCCGATTGTAGACCAAATCTTAAATATGTAGTAGTAGGGATATGCCGATTGTAGACCAAATCTTAAATATGCAGTAGTAGGGATATGCCGATTGTAGACCAAATCTTAAATATGTAGTAGTAGGGATATGCCGATTGTAGACCAAATCTTAAATATGTAGTAGTAGTAGGGATATGCCGATTGTAGACCAAATCTTAAATATGTAGTAGTAGGGATATGCCGATTGTAGACCAAATCTTAAATATGTAGTAGTAGGGATATGCCGATTGTAGACCAAATCTTAAATATGTAGTAGTAGGGATATGCCGATTGTAGACCAAATCTTAAATATGTAGTAGTAGGGATATGCCGATTGTAGACCAAATCTTAAATATGTAGTAGTAGGGATATGCCGATTGTAGACCAAATCTTAAATATGTAGTAGTAGGGATATGCCGATTGTATACCAAATCTTAAAAAACTCAATTTGATCTGATAACAAAACAAACTCACATTTATTATTATGTAAAGGGAAAGAAGTGTGCAGTAGAAATAAACACCTGATGTGGGAACAAGCCCTCGAGTTAAATATGTAGTAGTAGGGATATGCCGATTGTAGACCAAATCTTAAATATGTAGTAGTAGGGATATGCCGATTGTAGACCAAATCTTAAATATGTAGTAGTAGGGATATGCCGATTGTAGACCAAATCTTAAATATGTAGTAGTAGGGATATGCCGATTGTAGACCAAATCTTAAATATGTAGTAGTAGGGATATGCCGATTGTAGACCAAATCTTAAATATGTAGTAGTAGGGATATGCCGATTGTAGACCAAATCTTAAATATGTAGTAGTAGGGATATGCCGATTGTAGACCAAATCTTAAATTTGTAGTAGTAGGGATATGCCGATTGTAGACCAAATCTTAAATATGTAGTAGTAGGGATATGCCGATTGTAGACCAAATCTTAAATATGTAGTAGTAGGGATATGCCGATTGTAGACCAAATCTTAAATATGTAGTAGTAGGGATATGCCGATTGTAGACCAAATCTTAAATATGTAGTAGTAGGGATATGCCGATTGTAGACCAAATCTTAAATATGTAGTAGTAGGGATATGCCGATTGTAGACCAAATCTTAAATATGTAGTAGTAGGGATATGCCGATTGTAGACCAAATCTTAAATATGTAGTAGTAGTAGGGATATGCCGATTGTAGACCAAATCTTAAATATGTAGTAGTAGGGATATGCCGATTGTAGACCAAATCTTAAATATGTAGTAGTAGGGATATGCCGATTGTAGACCAAATCTTAAATATGTAGTAGTAGGGATATGCCGATTGTAGACCAAATCTTAAATATGTAGTAGTAGGGATATGCCGATTGTAGACCAAATCTTAAATATGTAGTAGTAGGGATAGGCCGATTGTAGACGAAATCTTAAATATGTAGTAGTAGGGATATGCCGATTGTAGACCAAATCTTAAATATGTAGTAGTAGGGATATGCCGATTGTAGACCAAATCTTAAATATGTAGTAGTAGGGATATGCCGATTGTAGACCAAATCTTAAATATGTAGTAGTAGGGATATGCCGATTGTAGACCAAATCTTAAATATGTAGTAGTAGGGATATGCCGATTGTAGACCAAATCTTAAATATGTAGTAGTAGGGATATGCCGATTGTAGACCAAATCTTAAATATGTAGTAGTAGGGATATGCCGATTGTAGACCAAATCTTAAATATGTAGTAGTAGGGATATGCCGATTGTAGACCAAATCTTAAATATGTAGTAGTAGGGATATGCCGATTGTAGACCAAATCTTAAATATGTAGTAGTAGGGATATGCCGATTGTAGACCAAATCTTAAATATGTAGTAGTAGGGATATGCCGATTGTAGACCAAATCTTAAATATGTAGTAGTAGGGATATGCCGATTGTAGACCAAATCTTAAATATGTAGTAGTAGGGATATGCCGATTGTAGACCAAATCTTAAATATGTAGTAGTAGGGATAGGCCGATTGTAGACGAAATCTTAAATATGTAGTAGTAGGGATATGCCGATTGTAGACCAAATCTTAAATATGTAGTAGTAGGGATATGCCGATTGTAGACCAAATCTTAAATATGTAGTAGTAGGGATATGCCGATTGTAGACCAATTCTTAAATATGTAGTAGTAGGGATATGCCGATTGTAGACCAAATCTTAAATATGTAGTAGTAGGGATATGCCGATTGTAGACCAAATCTTAAATATGTAGTAGTAGGGATATGCCGATTGTAGACCAAATCTTAAATATGTAGTAGTAGGGATATGCCGATTGTAGACCAAATCTTAAAAAAACTCAATTTGATCTGATAACAAAACAAACTCACATTTATTATTATGTAAAGGGAAAGAAGTGTGCAGTAGAAATAAACACCTGATGTGGGAACAAGCCCTCGAGTTAAATATGTAGTAGTAGGGATATGCCGATTGTAGACCAAATCTTAAATATGTAGTAGTAGGGATATGCCGATTGTAGACCAAATCTTAAATATGTAGTAGTAGGGATATGCCGATTGTAGACCAAATCTTAAATATGTAGTAGTAGGGATATGCCGATTGTAGACCAAATCTTAAATATGTAGTAGTAGGGATATGCCGATTGTAGACCAAATCTTAAATATGTAGTAGTAGGGATATGCCGATTGTAGACCAAATCTTAAATATGTAGTAGTAGGGATATGCCGATTGTAGACCAAATCTTAAATATGTAGTAGTAGGGATATGCCGATTGTAGACCAAATCTTAAATATGTAGTAGTAGGGATATGCCGATTGTAGACCAAATCTTAAATATGTAGTAGTAGGTATATGCCGATTGTAGACCAAATCTTAAATATGTAGTAGTAGGGATATGCCGATTGTAGACCAAATCTTAAATATGTAGTAGTAGGGATATGCCGATTGTAGACCAAATCTTAAATATGTAGTAGTAGGGATATGCCGATTGTAGACCAAATTTTAAATATGTAGTAGTAGGGATATGCCGATTGTAGACCAAATCTTAAATATGTAGTAGTAGGGATATGCCGATTGTAGACCAAATCTTAAAAAACTCAATTTGATCTGATAACAAAACAAACTCACATTTATTATTATGTAAAGGGAAAGAAGTGTGCAGTAGAAATAAACACCTGATGTGGGAACAAGCCCTCGAGTTAAATATGTAGTAGTAGGGATATGCCGATTGTAGACCAAATCTGAAATATGTAGTAGTAGGGATATGCCGATTGTAGACCAAATCTTAAATATGTAGTAGTAGGGATATGCCGATTGTAGACCAAATCTTAAATATGTAGTAGTAGGGATATGCCGATGGTAGACCAAATCTTAAATATGTAGTAGTAGGGATATGCCGATTGTAGACCAAATCTTAAATATGTAGTAGTAGGGATATGCCGATGGTAGACCAAATCTTAAATATGTAGTAGTAGGGATATGCCGATTGTAGACCAAATCTTAAATATGTAGTAGTAGGGATATGCCGATTGTAGACCAAATCTTAAATATGTAGTAGTAGGGATATCCCGATTATATACCAAATCTTAAATATGTAGTAGTAGGGATATGCCGATTGTAGACCAAATCTTAAATATGTAGTAGTAGGGATATGCCGATTGTAGACCAAATCTTAAATATGTAGTAGTAGGGATATGCCGATTGTAGACCAAATCTTAAATATGTAGTAGTAGGGATATGCCGATTGTAGACCAAATCTTAAATATGTAGTAGTAGGGATATGCCGATTGTAGACCAAATCTTAAATATGTAGTAGTAGGGATATGCCGATTGTAGACCAAATCTAAAATATGTAGTAGTAGGGATATGCCGATTGTAGACCAAATCTTAAATATGTAGTAGTAGGGATATGCCGATTGTAGACCAAATCTTAAATATGTAGTAGTAGGGATATGCCGATTGTAGAACAAATCTTAAAAAACTCAATTTGATCTGATAACAAAACAAACTCACATTTATTATTATGTAAAGAGAAAGAAGTGTGCAGTAGAAATAAACACCTGATGTGGGAACAAGCCCTCGAGTTAAATATGTAGTAGTAGGGATATGCCGATTGTAGACCAAATCTTAAATATGTAGTAGTAGGGATATGGCGATTGTAGACCAAATCTTAAATATGTAGTAGTAGGGATATGCCGATTGTAGACCAAATCTTAAATATGTAGTAGTAGGGATATGCCGATGGTAGACCAAATCTTAAATATGTAGTAGTAGGGATATGCCGATTGTAGACCAAATCTTAAATATGTAGTAGTAGGGATATGCCGATTGTAGACCAAAACTTAAATATGTAGTAGTAGGGATATGCCGATTATAGACCAAATCTTAAATATGTAGTAGTAGGGATATGCCGATTGTAGACCAAATCTTAAATATGTAGTAGTAGGGATATGCCGATTGTAGACCAAATCTTAAATATGTAGTATTAGAGATATGCCGATTGTAGACCAAATCTTAAATATGTAGTAGTAGGGATATGCCGATTGTAGACCAAATCTTAAATATGTAGTAGTAGGGATATGCCGATTGTAGACCAAATCTTAAATATGTAGTAGTAGGGATATGCCGATTGTAGACCAAATCTTAAATATGTAGTAGTAGGGATATGCCGATTGTAGACCAAATCTTAAAAAACTCAATTTGATCTGATAACAAAACAAACTCCTATTTATTATTATGTAAAGGGAAAGAAGTGTGCAGTAGAAATAAACACCTGATGTGGGAACAAGCCCTCGAGTTAAATATGTAGTAGTAGGGATATGCCGATTGTAGACCAAATCTTAAATATGTAGTAGTAGGGATATGCCGATTGTAGACCAAATCTTAAATATGTAGTAGTAGGGATATGCCGATTGTAGACCAAATCTTAAATATGTAGTAGTAGGGATATGCCGATGGTAGACCAAATCTTAAATATGTAGTAGTAGGGATATGCCGATTGTAGACCAAATCTTAAATATGTAGTAGTAGGGATATGCCGATTGTAGACCAAATCTTAAATATGTAGTAGTAGGGATATGCCGATTGTAGACCAAATCTTAAATATGTAGTAGTAGGGATATGCCGATTGTAGACCAAATCTTAAATATGTAGTAGTAGTAGGGATATGCCGATTGTAGACCAAATCTTAAATATGTAGTAGTAGGGATATGCCGATTGTAGACCAAATCTTAAAAAACTCAATTTGATCTGATAACAAAACAAACTCACATTTATTATTATGTAAAGGGAAAGAAGTGTGCAGTAGAAATAAACACCTGATGTGGGAACAAGCCCTCGAGTTAAATATGTAGTAGTAGGGATATGCCGATTGTAGACCAAATCTTAAATATGTAGTAGTAGGGATATGCCGATTGTAGACCAAATCTTAAATATGTAGTAGTAGGGATATGCCGATTGTAGACCAAATCTTAAATATGTAGTAGTAGGGATATGCCGATGGTAGACCAAATCTTAAATATGTAGTAGTAGGGATATGCCGATTGTAGACCAAATCTTAAATATGTAGTAGTAGGGATATGCCGATTGTAGACCAAATCTTAAATATGTAGTAGTAGGGATATGCCGATTATAGACCAAATCTTAAATATGTAGTAGTAGGAATATGCCGATTGTAGACCAAATCTTAAATATGTAGTAGTAGGGATATGCCGATTGTAGACCAAATCTTAAATATGTAGTAGTAGGGATATGCCGATTGTAGACCAAATCTTAAATATGTAGTAGTAGGGATATGCCGATTGTAGACCAAATCTTAAATATGTAGTAGTAGGGATATGCCGATTGTAGACCAAATCTTAAATATGTAGTAGTAGGGATATGCCGATTGTAGACCAAATCTTAAATATGTAGTAGTAGGGATATGCCGATTGTAGACCAAATCTTAAATATGTAGTAGTAGGGATAGGCCGATTGTAGACCAAATCTTAAATATGTAGTAGTAGGGATATGCCGATTGTAGACCAAATCTTAAATATGTAGTAGTAGGGATATGCCGATTGTAGACCAAATCTTAAATATGTAGTAGTAGGGATATGCCGATTGTAGACCAAATCTTAAATATGTAGTAGTAGGGATATGCCGATTGTAGACCAAATCTTAAATATGTAGTAGTAGGGATATGCCGATTGTAGACCAAATCTTAAATATGTAGTATTAGAGATATGCCGATTGTAGACCAAATCTTAAATATGTAGTAGTAGGGATATGCCGATTGTAGACCAAATCTTAAATATGTAGTAGTAGGGATATGCCGATTGTAGACCAAATCTTAAATATGTAGTAGTAGGGATATGCCGATTGTAGACCAAATCTTAAATATGTAGTAGTAGGGATATGCCGATTGTAGACCAAATCTTAAAAAACTCAATTTGATCTGATAACAAAACAAACTCACATTTATTATTATGTAAAGGGAAAGAAGTGTGCAGTAGAAATAAACACCTGATGTGGGAACAAGCCCTCGAGTTAAATATGTAGTAGTAGGGATATGCCGATTGTAGACCAAATCTTAAATATGTAGTAGTAGGGATATGCCGATTGTAGACCAAATCTTAAATATGTAGTAGTAGGGATATGCCGATTGTAGACCAAATCTTAAATATGTAGTAGTAGGGATATGCCGATGGTAGACCAAATCTTAAATATGTAGTAGTAGGGATATGCCGATTGTAGACCAAATCTTAAATATGTAGTAGTAGGGATATGCCGATTGTAGACCAAATCTTAAATATGTAGTAGTAGGGATATGCCGATTATAGACCAAATCTTAAATATGTAGTAGTAGGGATATGCCGATTGTAGACCAAATCTTAAATATGTAGTAGTAGGGATATGCCGATTGTAGACCAAATCTTAAATATGTAGTAGTAGGGATATGCCGATTGTAGACCAAATCTTAAATATGTAGTAGTAGGGATATGCCGATTGTAGACCAAATCTTAAATATGTAGTAGTAGGGATATGCCGATTGTAGACCAAATCTTAAATATGTAGTAGTAGGGATATGCCGATTGTAGACCAAATCTTAAATATGTAGTAGTAGGGATAGGCCGATTGTAGACCAAATCTTAAATATGTAGTAGTAGGGATATGCCGATTGTAGACCAAATCTTAAATATGTAGTAGTAGGGATATGCCGATTGTAGACCAAATCTTAAATATGTAGTAGTAGGGATATGCCGATTGTAGACCAAATCTTAAATATGTAGTAGTAGGGATATGCCGATTGTAGACCAAATCTTAAATATGTAGTAGTAGGGATATGCCGATTGTAGACCAAATCTTAAATATGTAGTATTAGAGATATGCCGATTGTAGACCAAATCTTAAATATGTAGTAGTAGGGATATGCCGATTGTAGACCAAATCTTAAATATGTAGTAGTAGGGATATGCCGATTGTAGACCTATCTTAAATATGTAGTAGTAGGGATATGCCGATTGTAGACCAAATCTTAAAAAACTCAATTTGATCTGATAACAAAACAAACTCACATTTATTATTATGTAAAGGGAAAGAAGTGTGCAGTAGAAATAAACACCTGATGTGGGAACAAGCCCTCGAGTTAAATATGTAGTAGTAGGGATATGCCGATTGTAGACCAAATCTTAAATATGTAGTAGTAGGGATATGCCGATTGTAGACCAAATCTTAAATATCCTAACATGGAAACCCCGGCCATCTCGTTTGTTTAAACAAATAAAAACCTGAACGCACATCAGCAAATCTGTAATTTGGAACACAAATAACCCGCAGACGGGATTATTCCACCTAAATTACATTATAACATTTGAAACAAACCAGCCACAACGTAGCCGCTATACTCATAAACAAAGGGCCGACCAAAACATATTTGTCCAAATACCGCACACGGTTTGACCATATGTTTCTTTTTCAAACACCAAAAAAAACGTCTCTTTCCATCACCGCACACGGTTAGATGTTTTGATTTTTTCTTAAACAACTATCAAAAGATAGAAGAAAAAATTATCTAAAAGCCCATACCTCATTTAACTATTTTCCAAAATAGGAAAATATAAATAATGGCTTTTTCAAACAAAAAACAAACACACTTTTAGCCCAAATCCACAACATGAGTTCACAACCCATGCTCTGTTTTCCGCTCTATCGCATCCGAGCACCCATTGGATAATAAGATGACCAATCACAACACGGTATCATCCACCGGGCCACGCCGTTTTGCACGCTACCCATCTTACGTACGCAAACTGTACATATATACCCCAGAGAATACCAACAAAACCAGGGAAACATCCCTCCTAAAACATCTCATCAACCAAAACAAACCAAACGGTGTTTCTTGCCTACAATGTGCCCCACAATCCGAATATATTCATTATATTCATATACAATTTCCGCATAGGAAAGCCATGGCAAGAAATAAACCGAAAAAAAGGTAACAATGAGATCACTTAACCAACAAATATCAAACCTCTTCTCTGGCAAATGCGAACGCAAAAACGCCAATTCCAATCAGCAACCGAGCCATAAACAACCGGACCGTAACAATTAAAACACCAAGCAGTAAAAAAACACAGTTGTATCCCAACATACTGCTCTCTATACAAGAGAAATAATACGGACCCAATATAAATAATATGGCTAAGTTCCAAATACCTGGAATTCACGTTCGTTGATTGTAACCACACCAAACCCACACACCTTGCGAGTTAGACCCGATTCCTTACCATGGAATCACCTACCTGCAACTGACGAGTGTCATAACAGTAAAGACACGAAAGCACTGCTATTGCTAACACAAGAGAATTTGCGATTACAATTCTCCCCTCGCACCCCAAATAAAATCACATTTGATTTATCTTATACCATACGGTCATCTAGTCTTTAGTGTTCGCCCACTCCATTTATTTCGGACATAACGGGCCTAGACTATTTCGTGCTTAAATTAAGCCATACAAGTCACAGAGAGAGGAATGTCACTGGATGGGAAAGCGCCATCATTCTCTTAACCAAAACTATTATACTCCCTGCTTCACCCAGAAGTATCGTGGGTCGATGGTCCACGCAAGCTGCCCGTGAATACCCCCCTTGATTAACAACCATGGTATCTTCAGGTTGTTTCTCTCTCTGCTTTGAGTACTCATGTACAACCACAGACTTGGCTTTAATAAGTCTATCACACATAAGACGTCACATGACATCGATATCCCACACACATTCGCACTCGGAAAACAACCAGTACAAATATCCTAACATGGAAACCCCGGCCATCTCGTTTGTTTAAACAAATAAAAACCTGAACGCACATCAGCAAATCTGTAATTTGGAACACAAATAACCCGCAGACGGGATTATTCCACCTAAATTACATTATAACATTTGAAACAAACCAGCCACAACGTAGCCGCTATACTCATAAACAAAGGGCCGACCAAAACATATTTGTCCAAATACCGCACACGGTTTGACCATATGTTTCTTTTTCAAACACCAAAAAAAACGTCTCTTTCCATCACCGCACACGGTTAGATGTTTTGATTTTTTCTTAAACAACTATCAAAAGATAGAAGAAAAAATTATCTAAAAGCCCATACCTCATTTAACTATTTTCCAAAATAGGAAAATATAAATAATGGCTTTTTCAAACAAAAAACAAACACACTTTTAGCCCAAATCCACAACATGAGTTCACAACCCATGCTCTGTTTTCCGCTCTATCGCATCCGAGCACCCATTGGATAATAAGATGACCAATCACAACACGGTATCATCCACCGGGCCACGCCGTTTTGCACGCTACCCATCTTACGTACGCAAACTGTACATATATACCCCAGAGAATACCAACAAAACCAGGGAAACATCCCTCCTAAAACATCTCATCAACCAAAACAAACCAAACGGTGTTTCTTGCCTACAATGTGCCCCACAATCCGAATATATTCATTATATTCATATACAATTTCCGCATAGGAAAGCCATGGCAAGAAATAAACCGAAAAAAAGGTAACAATGAGATCACTTAACCAACAAATATCAAACCTCTTCTCTGGCAAATGCGAACGCAAAAACGCCAATTCCAATCAGCAACCGAGCCATAAACAACCGGACCGTAACAATTAAAACACCAAGCAGTAAAAAAACACAGTTGTATCCCAACATACTGCTCTCTATACAAGAGAAATAATACGGACCCAATATAAATAATATGGCTAAGTTCCAAATACCTGGAATTCACGTTCGTTGATTGTAACCACACCAAACCCACACACCTTGCGAGTTAGACCCGATTCCTTACCATGGAATCACCTACCTGCAACTGACGAGTGTCATAACAGTAAAGACACGAAAGCACTGCTATTGCTAACACAAGAGAATTTGCGATTACAATTCTCCCCTCGCACCCCAAATAAAATCACATTTGATTTATCTTATACCATACGGTCATCTAGTCTTTAGTGTTCGCCCACTCCATTTATTTCGGACATAACGGGCCTAGACTATTTCGTGCTTAAATTAAGCCATACAAGTCACAGAGAGAGGAATGTCACTGGATGGGAAAGCGCCATCATTCTCTTAACCAAAACTATTATACTCCCTGCTTCACCCAGAAGTATCGTGGGTCGATGGTCCACGCAAGCTGCCCGTGAATACCCCCCTTGATTAACAACCATGGTATCTTCAGGTTGTTTCTCTCTCTGCTTTGAGTACTCATGTACAACCACAGACTTGGCTTTAATAAGTCTATCACACATAAGACGTCACATGACATCGATATCCCACACACATTCGCACTCGGAAAACAACCAGTACAAATATCCTAACATGGAAACCCCGGCCATCTCGTTTGTTTAAACAAATAAAAACCTGAACGCACATCAGCAAATCTGTAATTTGGAACACAAATAACCCGCAGACGGGATTATTCCACCTAAATTACATTATAACATTTGAAACAAACCAGCCACAACGTAGCCGCTATACTCATAAACAAAGGGCCGACCAAAACATATTTGTCCAAATACCGCACACGGTTTGACCATATGTTTCTTTTTCAAACACCAAAAAAAACGTCTCTTTCCATCACCGCACACGGTTAGATGTTTTGATTTTTTCTTAAACAACTATCAAAAGATAGAAGAAAAAATTATCTAAAAGCCCATACCTCATTTAACTATTTTCCAAAATAGGAAAATATAAATAATGGCTTTTTCAAACAAAAAACAAACACACTTTTAGCCCAAATCCACAACATGAGTTCACAACCCATGCTCTGTTTTCCGCTCTATCGCATCCGAGCACCCATTGGATAATAAGATGACCAATCACAACACGGTATCATCCACCGGGCCACGCCGTTTTGCACGCTACCCATCTTACGTACGCAAACTGTACATATATACCCCAGAGAATACCAACAAAACCAGGGAAACATCCCTCCTAAAACATCTCATCAACCAAAACAAACCAAACGGTGTTTCTTGCCTACAATGTGCCCCACAATCCGAATATATTCATTATATTCATATACAATTTCCGCATAGGAAAGCCATGGCAAGAAATAAACCGAAAAAAAGGTAACAATGAGATCACTTAACCAACAAATATCAAACCTCTTCTCTGGCAAATGCGAACGCAAAAACGCCAATTCCAATCAGCAACCGAGCCATAAACAACCGGACCGTAACAATTAAAACACCAAGCAGTAAAAAAACACAGTTGTATCCCAACATACTGCTCTCTATACAAGAGAAATAATACGGACCCAATATAAATAATATGGCTAAGTTCCAAATACCTGGAATTCACGTTCGTTGATTGTAACCACACCAAACCCACACACCTTGCGAGTTAGACCCGATTCCTTACCATGGAATCACCTACCTGCAACTGACGAGTGTCATAACAGTAAAGACACGAAAGCACTGCTATTGCTAACACAAGAGAATTTGCGATTACAATTCTCCCCTCGCACCCCAAATAAAATCACATTTGATTTATCTTATACCATACGGTCATCTAGTCTTTAGTGTTCGCCCACTCCATTTATTTCGGACATAACGGGCCTAGACTATTTCGTGCTTAAATTAAGCCATACAAGTCACAGAGAGAGGAATGTCACTGGATGGGAAAGCGCCATCATTCTCTTAACCAAAACTATTATACTCCCTGCTTCACCCAGAAGTATCGTGGGTCGATGGTCCACGCAAGCTGCCCGTGAATACCCCCCTTGATTAACAACCATGGTATCTTCAGGTTGTTTCTCTCTCTGCTTTGAGTACTCATGTACAACCACAGACTTGGCTTTAATAAGTCTATCACACATAAGACGTCACATGACATCGATATCCCACACACATTCGCACTCGGAAAACAACCAGTACAAATATCCTAACATGGAAACCCCGGCCATCTCGTTTGTTTAAACAAATAAAAACCTGAACGCACATCAGCAAATCTGTAATTTGGAACACAAATAACCCGCAGACGGGATTATTCCACCTAAATTACATTATAACATTTGAAACAAACCAGCCACAACGTAGCCGCTATACTCATAAACAAAGGGCCGACCAAAACATATTTGTCCAAATACCGCACACGGTTTGACCATATGTTTCTTTTTCAAACACCAAAAAAAACGTCTCTTTCCATCACCGCACACGGTTAGATGTTTTGATTTTTTCTTAAACAACTATCAAAAGATAGAAGAAAAAATTATCTAAAAGCCCATACCTCATTTAACTATTTTCCAAAATAGGAAAATATAAATAATGGCTTTTTCAAACAAAAAACAAACACACTTTTAGCCCAAATCCACAACATGAGTTCACAACCCATGCTCTGTTTTCCGCTCTATCGCATCCGAGCACCCATTGGATAATAAGATGACCAATCACAACACGGTATCATCCACCGGGCCACGCCGTTTTGCACGCTACCCATCTTACGTACGCAAACTGTACATATATACCCCAGAGAATACCAACAAAACCAGGGAAACATCCCTCCTAAAACATCTCATCAACCAAAACAAACCAAACGGTGTTTCTTGCCTACAATGTGCCCCACAATCCGAATATATTCATTATATTCATATACAATTTCCGCATAGGAAAGCCATGGCAAGAAATAAACCGAAAAAAAGGTAACAATGAGATCACTTAACCAACAAATATCAAACCTCTTCTCTGGCAAATGCGAACGCAAAAACGCCAATTCCAATCAGCAACCGAGCCATAAACAACCGGACCGTAACAATTAAAACACCAAGCAGTAAAAAAACACAGTTGTATCCCAACATACTGCTCTCTATACAAGAGAAATAATACGGACCCAATATAAATAATATGGCTAAGTTCCAAATACCTGGAATTCACGTTCGTTGATTGTAACCACACCAAACCCACACACCTTGCGAGTTAGACCCGATTCCTTACCATGGAATCACCTACCTGCAACTGACGAGTGTCATAACAGTAAAGACACGAAAGCACTGCTATTGCTAACACAAGAGAATTTGCGATTACAATTCTCCCCTCGCACCCCAAATAAAATCACATTTGATTTATCTTATACCATACGGTCATCTAGTCTTTAGTGTTCGCCCACTCCATTTATTTCGGACATAACGGGCCTAGACTATTTCGTGCTTAAATTAAGCCATACAAGTCACAGAGAGAGGAATGTCACTGGATGGGAAAGCGCCATCATTCTCTTAACCAAAACTATTATACTCCCTGCTTCACCCAGAAGTATCGTGGGTCGATGGTCCACGCAAGCTGCCCGTGAATACCCCCCTTGATTAACAACCATGGTATCTTCAGGTTGTTTCTCTCTCTGCTTTGAGTACTCATGTACAACCACAGACTTGGCTTTAATAAGTCTATCACACATAAGACGTCACATGACATCGATATCCCACACACATTCGCACTCGGAAAACAACCAGTACAAATATCCTAACATGGAAACCCCGGCCATCTCGTTTGTTTAAACAAATAAAAACCTGAACGCACATCAGCAAATCTGTAATTTGGAACACAAATAACCCGCAGACGGGATTATTCCACCTAAATTACATTATAACATTTGAAACAAACCAGCCACAACGTAGCCGCTATACTCATAAACAAAGGGCCGACCAAAACATATTTGTCCAAATACCGCACACGGTTTGACCATATGTTTCTTTTTCAAACACCAAAAAAAACGTCTCTTTCCATCACCGCACACGGTTAGATGTTTTGATTTTTTCTTAAACAACTATCAAAAGATAGAAGAAAAAATTATCTAAAAGCCCATACCTCATTTAACTATTTTCCAAAATAGGAAAATATAAATAATGGCTTTTTCAAACAAAAAACAAACACACTTTTAGCCCAAATCCACAACATGAGTTCACAACCCATGCTCTGTTTTCCGCTCTATCGCATCCGAGCACCCATTGGATAATAAGATGACCAATCACAACACGGTATCATCCACCGGGCCACGCCGTTTTGCACGCTACCCATCTTACGTACGCAAACTGTACATATATACCCCAGAGAATACCAACAAAACCAGGGAAACATCCCTCCTAAAACATCTCATCAACCAAAACAAACCAAACGGTGTTTCTTGCCTACAATGTGCCCCACAATCCGAATATATTCATTATATTCATATACAATTTCCGCATAGGAAAGCCATGGCAAGAAATAAACCGAAAAAAAGGTAACAATGAGATCACTTAACCAACAAATATCAAACCTCTTCTCTGGCAAATGCGAACGCAAAAACGCCAATTCCAATCAGCAACCGAGCCATAAACAACCGGACCGTAACAATTAAAACACCAAGCAGTAAAAAAACACAGTTGTATCCCAACATACTGCTCTCTATACAAGAGAAATAATACGGACCCAATATAAATAATATGGCTAAGTTCCAAATACCTGGAATTCACGTTCGTTGATTGTAACCACACCAAACCCACACACCTTGCGAGTTAGACCCGATTCCTTACCATGGAATCACCTACCTGCAACTGACGAGTGTCATAACAGTAAAGACACGAAAGCACTGCTATTGCTAACACAAGAGAATTTGCGATTACAATTCTCCCCTCGCACCCCAAATAAAATCACATTTGATTTATCTTATACCATACGGTCATCTAGTCTTTAGTGTTCGCCCACTCCATTTATTTCGGACATAACGGGCCTAGACTATTTCGTGCTTAAATTAAGCCATACAAGTCACAGAGAGAGGAATGTCACTGGATGGGAAAGCGCCATCATTCTCTTAACCAAAACTATTATACTCCCTGCTTCACCCAGAAGTATCGTGGGTCGATGGTCCACGCAAGCTGCCCGTGAATACCCCCCTTGATTAACAACCATGGTATCTTCAGGTTGTTTCTCTCTCTGCTTTGAGTACTCATGTACAACCACAGACTTGGCTTTAATAAGTCTATCACACATAAGACGTCACATGACATCGATATCCCACACACATTCGCACTCGGAAAACAACCAGTACAAATATCCTAACATGGAAACCCCGGCCATCTCGTTTGTTTAAACAAATAAAAACCTGAACGCACATCAGCAAATCTGTAATTTGGAACACAAATAACCCGCAGACGGGATTATTCCACCTAAATTACATTATAACATTTGAAACAAACCAGCCACAACGTAGCCGCTATACTCATAAACAAAGGGCCGACCAAAACATATTTGTCCAAATACCGCACACGGTTTGACCATATGTTTCTTTTTCAAACACCAAAAAAAACGTCTCTTTCCATCACCGCACACGGTTAGATGTTTTGATTTTTTCTTAAACAACTATCAAAAGATAGAAGAAAAAATTATCTAAAAGCCCATACCTCATTTAACTATTTTCCAAAATAGGAAAATATAAATAATGGCTTTTTCAAACAAAAAACAAACACACTTTTAGCCCAAATCCACAACATGAGTTCACAACCCATGCTCTGTTTTCCGCTCTATCGCATCCGAGCACCCATTGGATAATAAGATGACCAATCACAACACGGTATCATCCACCGGGCCACGCCGTTTTGCACGCTACCCATCTTACGTACGCAAACTGTACATATATACCCCAGAGAATACCAACAAAACCAGGGAAACATCCCTCCTAAAACATCTCATCAACCAAAACAAACCAAACGGTGTTTCTTGCCTACAATGTGCCCCACAATCCGAATATATTCATTATATTCATATACAATTTCCGCATAGGAAAGCCATGGCAAGAAATAAACCGAAAAAAAGGTAACAATGAGATCACTTAACCAACAAATATCAAACCTCTTCTCTGGCAAATGCGAACGCAAAAACGCCAATTCCAATCAGCAACCGAGCCATAAACAACCGGACCGTAACAATTAAAACACCAAGCAGTAAAAAAACACAGTTGTATCCCAACATACTGCTCTCTATACAAGAGAAATAATACGGACCCAATATAAATAATATGGCTAAGTTCCAAATACCTGGAATTCACGTTCGTTGATTGTAACCACACCAAACCCACACACCTTGCGAGTTAGACCCGATTCCTTACCATGGAATCACCTACCTGCAACTGACGAGTGTCATAACAGTAAAGACACGAAAGCACTGCTATTGCTAACACAAGAGAATTTGCGATTACAATTCTCCCCTCGCACCCCAAATAAAATCACATTTGATTTATCTTATACCATACGGTCATCTAGTCTTTAGTGTTCGCCCACTCCATTTATTTCGGACATAACGGGCCTAGACTATTTCGTGCTTAAATTAAGCCATACAAGTCACAGAGAGAGGAATGTCACTGGATGGGAAAGCGCCATCATTCTCTTAACCAAAACTATTATACTCCCTGCTTCACCCAGAAGTATCGTGGGTCGATGGTCCACGCAAGCTGCCCGTGAATACCCCCCTTGATTAACAACCATGGTATCTTCAGGTTGTTTCTCTCTCTGCTTTGAGTACTCATGTACAACCACAGACTTGGCTTTAATAAGTCTATCACACATAAGACGTCACATGACATCGATATCCCACACACATTCGCACTCGGAAAACAACCAGTACAAATATCCTAACATGGAAACCCCGGCCATCTCGTTTGTTTAAACAAATAAAAACCTGAACGCACATCAGCAAATCTGTAATTTGGAACACAAATAACCCGCAGACGGGATTATTCCACCTAAATTACATTATAACATTTGAAACAAACCAGCCACAACGTAGCCGCTATACTCATAAACAAAGGGCCGACCAAAACATATTTGTCCAAATACCGCACACGGTTTGACCATATGTTTCTTTTTCAAACACCAAAAAAAACGTCTCTTTCCATCACCGCACACGGTTAGATGTTTTGATTTTTTCTTAAACAACTATCAAAAGATAGAAGAAAAAATTATCTAAAAGCCCATACCTCATTTAACTATTTTCCAAAATAGGAAAATATAAATAATGGCTTTTTCAAACAAAAAACAAACACACTTTTAGCCCAAATCCACAACATGAGTTCACAACCCATGCTCTGTTTTCCGCTCTATCGCATCCGAGCACCCATTGGATAATAAGATGACCAATCACAACACGGTATCATCCACCGGGCCACGCCGTTTTGCACGCTACCCATCTTACGTACGCAAACTGTACATATATACCCCAGAGAATACCAACAAAACCAGGGAAACATCCCTCCTAAAACATCTCATCAACCAAAACAAACCAAACGGTGTTTCTTGCCTACAATGTGCCCCACAATCCGAATATATTCATTATATTCATATACAATTTCCGCATAGGAAAGCCATGGCAAGAAATAAACCGAAAAAAAGGTAACAATGAGATCACTTAACCAACAAATATCAAACCTCTTCTCTGGCAAATGCGAACGCAAAAACGCCAATTCCAATCAGCAACCGAGCCATAAACAACCGGACCGTAACAATTAAAACACCAAGCAGTAAAAAAACACAGTTGTATCCCAACATACTGCTCTCTATACAAGAGAAATAATACGGACCCAATATAAATAATATGGCTAAGTTCCAAATACCTGGAATTCACGTTCGTTGATTGTAACCACACCAAACCCACACACCTTGCGAGTTAGACCCGATTCCTTACCATGGAATCACCTACCTGCAACTGACGAGTGTCATAACAGTAAAGACACGAAAGCACTGCTATTGCTAACACAAGAGAATTTGCGATTACAATTCTCCCCTCGCACCCCAAATAAAATCACATTTGATTTATCTTATACCATACGGTCATCTAGTCTTTAGTGTTCGCCCACTCCATTTATTTCGGACATAACGGGCCTAGACTATTTCGTGCTTAAATTAAGCCATACAAGTCACAGAGAGAGGAATGTCACTGGATGGGAAAGCGCCATCATTCTCTTAACCAAAACTATTATACTCCCTGCTTCACCCAGAAGTATCGTGGGTCGATGGTCCACGCAAGCTGCCCGTGAATACCCCCCTTGATTAACAACCATGGTATCTTCAGGTTGTTTCTCTCTCTGCTTTGAGTACTCATGTACAACCACAGACTTGGCTTTAATAAGTCTATCACACATAAGACGTCACATGACATCGATATCCCACACACATTCGCACTCGGAAAACAACCAGTACAAATATCCTAACATGGAAACCCCGGCCATCTCGTTTGTTTAAACAAATAAAAACCTGAACGCACATCAGCAAATCTGTAATTTGGAACACAAATAACCCGCAGACGGGATTATTCCACCTAAATTACATTATAACATTTGAAACAAACCAGCCACAACGTAGCCGCTATACTCATAAACAAAGGGCCGACCAAAACATATTTGTCCAAATACCGCACACGGTTTGACCATATGTTTCTTTTTCAAACACCAAAAAAAACGTCTCTTTCCATCACCGCACACGGTTAGATGTTTTGATTTTTTCTTAAACAACTATCAAAAGATAGAAGAAAAAATTATCTAAAAGCCCATACCTCATTTAACTATTTTCCAAAATAGGAAAATATAAATAATGGCTTTTTCAAACAAAAAACAAACACACTTTTAGCCCAAATCCACAACATGAGTTCACAACCCATGCTCTGTTTTCCGCTCTATCGCATCCGAGCACCCATTGGATAATAAGATGACCAATCACAACACGGTATCATCCACCGGGCCACGCCGTTTTGCACGCTACCCATCTTACGTACGCAAACTGTACATATATACCCCAGAGAATACCAACAAAACCAGGGAAACATCCCTCCTAAAACATCTCATCAACCAAAACAAACCAAACGGTGTTTCTTGCCTACAATGTGCCCCACAATCCGAATATATTCATTATATTCATATACAATTTCCGCATAGGAAAGCCATGGCAAGAAATAAACCGAAAAAAAGGTAACAATGAGATCACTTAACCAACAAATATCAAACCTCTTCTCTGGCAAATGCGAACGCAAAAACGCCAATTCCAATCAGCAACCGAGCCATAAACAACCGGACCGTAACAATTAAAACACCAAGCAGTAAAAAAACACAGTTGTATCCCAACATACTGCTCTCTATACAAGAGAAATAATACGGACCCAATATAAATAATATGGCTAAGTTCCAAATACCTGGAATTCACGTTCGTTGATTGTAACCACACCAAACCCACACACCTTGCGAGTTAGACCCGATTCCTTACCATGGAATCACCTACCTGCAACTGACGAGTGTCATAACAGTAAAGACACGAAAGCACTGCTATTGCTAACACAAGAGAATTTGCGATTACAATTCTCCCCTCGCACCCCAAATAAAATCACATTTGATTTATCTTATACCATACGGTCATCTAGTCTTTAGTGTTCGCCCACTCCATTTATTTCGGACATAACGGGCCTAGACTATTTCGTGCTTAAATTAAGCCATACAAGTCACAGAGAGAGGAATGTCACTGGATGGGAAAGCGCCATCATTCTCTTAACCAAAACTATTATACTCCCTGCTTCACCCAGAAGTATCGTGGGTCGATGGTCCACGCAAGCTGCCCGTGAATACCCCCCTTGATTAACAACCATGGTATCTTCAGGTTGTTTCTCTCTCTGCTTTGAGTACTCATGTACAACCACAGACTTGGCTTTAATAAGTCTATCACACATAAGACGTCACATGACATCGATATCCCACACACATTCGCACTCGGAAAACAACCAGTACAAATATCCTAACATGGAAACCCCGGCCATCTCGTTTGTTTAAACAAATAAAAACCTGAACGCACATCAGCAAATCTGTAATTTGGAACACAAATAACCCGCAGACGGGATTATTCCACCTAAATTACATTATAACATTTGAAACAAACCAGCCACAACGTAGCCGCTATACTCATAAACAAAGGGCCGACCAAAACATATTTGTCCAAATACCGCACACGGTTTGACCATATGTTTCTTTTTCAAACACCAAAAAAAACGTCTCTTTCCATCACCGCACACGGTTAGATGTTTTGATTTTTTCTTAAACAACTATCAAAAGATAGAAGAAAAAATTATCTAAAAGCCCATACCTCATTTAACTATTTTCCAAAATAGGAAAATATAAATAATGGCTTTTTCAAACAAAAAACAAACACACTTTTAGCCCAAATCCACAACATGAGTTCACAACCCATGCTCTGTTTTCCGCTCTATCGCATCCGAGCACCCATTGGATAATAAGATGACCAATCACAACACGGTATCATCCACCGGGCCACGCCGTTTTGCACGCTACCCATCTTACGTACGCAAACTGTACATATATACCCCAGAGAATACCAACAAAACCAGGGAAACATCCCTCCTAAAACATCTCATCAACCAAAACAAACCAAACGGTGTTTCTTGCCTACAATGTGCCCCACAATCCGAATATATTCATTATATTCATATACAATTTCCGCATAGGAAAGCCATGGCAAGAAATAAACCGAAAAAAAGGTAACAATGAGATCACTTAACCAACAAATATCAAACCTCTTCTCTGGCAAATGCGAACGCAAAAACGCCAATTCCAATCAGCAACCGAGCCATAAACAACCGGACCGTAACAATTAAAACACCAAGCAGTAAAAAAACACAGTTGTATCCCAACATACTGCTCTCTATACAAGAGAAATAATACGGACCCAATATAAATAATATGGCTAAGTTCCAAATACCTGGAATTCACGTTCGTTGATTGTAACCACACCAAACCCACACACCTTGCGAGTTAGACCCGATTCCTTACCATGGAATCACCTACCTGCAACTGACGAGTGTCATAACAGTAAAGACACGAAAGCACTGCTATTGCTAACACAAGAGAATTTGCGATTACAATTCTCCCCTCGCACCCCAAATAAAATCACATTTGATTTATCTTATACCATACGGTCATCTAGTCTTTAGTGTTCGCCCACTCCATTTATTTCGGACATAACGGGCCTAGACTATTTCGTGCTTAAATTAAGCCATACAAGTCACAGAGAGAGGAATGTCACTGGATGGGAAAGCGCCATCATTCTCTTAACCAAATCTTAAATATGTAGTAGTAGGGATATGCCGATTGTAGACCAAATCTTAAATATGTAGTAGTAGGGATATGCCGATTGTAGACCAAATCTTAAATATGTAGTAGTAGGGATATGCCGATTGTAGACCAAATCTTAAATATGTAGTAGTAGGGATATGCCGATTGTAGACCAAATCTTAAATATGTAGTAGTAGGGATATGCCGATTGTAGACCAAATCTTAAATATGTAGTAGTAGGGATATGCCGATTGTAGACCAAATCTTAAAAAACTCAATTTGATCTGATAACAAAACAAACTCACATTTATTATTATGTAAAGGGAAAGAAGTGTGCAGTAGAAATAAACACCTGATGTGGGAACAAGCCCTCGAGTTAAATATGTAGTAGTAGGGATATGCCGATTGTAGACCAAATCTTAAATATGTAGTAGTAGGGATATGCCGATTGTAGACCAAATCTTAAATATGTAGTAGTAGGGATATGCCGATTGTAGACCAAATCTTAAACATGTAGTAGTAAGGATATGCCGATTGTAGACCAAATCTTAAATATGTAGTAGTAGGGATATGCCGATTGTAGACCAAATCTTAAATATGTAGTAGTAGGGATATGCCGATTGTAGACCAAATCTTAAATATGTAGTAGTAGGGATATGCCGATTGTAGACCAAATCTTAAATATGTAGTAGTAGGGATATGCCGATTGTAGACCAAATCTTAAAAAACTCAATTTGATCTGATAACAAAACAAACTCACATTTATTATTATGTAAAGGGAAAGAAGTGTGCAGTAGAAATAAACACCTGATGTGGGAACAAGCCCTCGAGTTAAATATGTAGTAGTAGGGATATGCCGATTGTAGACCAAATCTTAAATATGTAGTAGTAGGGATATGCCGATTGTAGACCAAATCTTAAATATGTAGTAGTAGGGATAGGCCGATTGTAGACCAAATCTTAAATATGTAGTAGTAGGGATATGCCGATTGTAGACCAAATCTTAAATATGTAGTAGTAGGGATATGCCGATTGTAGACCAAATCTTAAATATGTAGTAGTAGGGATATGCCGATTGTAGACCAAATCTTAAATATGTAGTAGTAGGGATATGCCGATTGTAGACCAAATCTTAAATATGTAGTAGTAGGGATATGCCGATTGTAGACCAAATCTTAAATATGTAGTAGTAGGGATATGCCGATTGTAGACCAAATCTTAAATATGTAGTAGTAGGGATATGCCGATTGTAGACCAAATCTTAAATATGTAGTAGTAGGGATATGCCGATTATAGACCAAATCTTAAATATGTAGTAGTAGGGATATGCCGATTGTAGACCAAATCTTAAATATGTAGTAGTAGGGATATGCCGATTGTAGACCAAATCTTAAATATGTAGTAGTAGGGATATGCCGATTGTAGACCAAATCTTAAATATGTAGTAGTAGGGATATGCCGATTGTAGACCAAATCTTAAATATGTAGTAGTATGGATATGCCGATTGTAGACCAAATCTTAAATATGTAGTAGTAGGGATATGCCGATTGTAGACCAAATCTTAAATATGTAGTAGTAGGGATATGCCGATTGTAGACCAAATCTTAAATATGTAGTAGTAGGGATATGCCGATTGTAGACCAAATCTTAAATATGTAGTAGTAGGGATATGCCGATTATAGACCAAATCTTAAATATGTAGTAGTAGGGATATGCCGATTGTAGACCAAATCTTAAATATGTAGTAGTAGGGATATGCCGATTGTAGACAAAATCTTAAATATGTAGTAGTAGGGATATGCCGATTGTAGACCAAATCTTAAACATGTAGTAGTAGGAATATGCCGATTGTAGACCAAATCTTAAATATGTAGTAGTAGGGATATGCCGATTGTAGACCAAATCTTAAATATGTAGTAGTAGGGATATGCCGATTGTAGACCAAATCTTAAATATGTAGTAGTAGGGATATGCCGATTGTAGACCAAATCTTAAATATGTAGTAGTAGGGATATGCCGATTGTAGACCAAATCTTAAATATGTAGTAGTAGGGATATGCCGATTGTAGACCAAATCTTAAATATGTAGTAGTAGGGATATGCCGATGGTAGACCAAATCTTAAATATGTAGTAGTAGGGATATGCCGATTGTAGACCAAATCTTAAATATGTAGTAGTAGGGATATGCCGATTGTAGACCAAATCTTAAATATGTAGTAGTAGGGATATGCCGATTATAGACCAAATCTTAAATATGTAGTAGTAGGGATATGCCGATTGTAGACCAAATCTTAAATATGTAGTAGTAGGGATATGCCGATTGTAGACCAAATCTTAAATATGTAGTAGTAGGGATATGCCGATTGTAGACCAAATCTTAAACATGTAGTAGTAGGAATATGCCGATTGTAGACCAAATCTTAAATATGTAGTAGTAGGGATATGCCGATTGTAGACCAAATCTTAAATATGTAGTATTAGGGATATGCCGATTGTAGACCAAATCTTAAATATGTAGTAGTAGGGATATGCCGATTGTAGACCAAATCTTAAATATGTAGTAGTAGGGATATGCCGATTGTAGACCAAATCTTAAATATGTAGTAGTAGGGATATGCCGATTGTAGACCAAATCTTAAATATGTAGTAGTAGGGATATGCCGATTGTAGACCAAATCTTAACAAACTCAATTTGATCTGATAACAAAACAAACTCACATTTATTATTATGTAAAGGGAAAGAAGTGTGCAGTAGAAATAAACACCTGATGTGGGAACAAGCCCTCGAGTTAAATATGTAGTAGTAGGGATATGCCGATTGTAGACCAAATCTTAAATATGTAGTAGTAGGGATATGCCGATTGTAGACCAAATGTTAAATATGTAGTAGTAGGGATATGCCGATTGTAGACCAAATCTTAAATATGTAGTAGTAGGGATAGGCCGATTGTAGACGAAATCTTAAATATGTAGTAGTAGGGATATGCCGATTGTAGACCAAATCTTAAATATGTAGTAGTAGGGATATGCCGATTGTAGACCAAATCTTAAATATGTAGTAGTAAGGATATGCCGATTGTAGACCAAATCTTAAATATGTAGTAGTAGGGATATGCCGATTGTAGACCAAATCTTAAATATGTAGTAGTAGGGATATGCCGATTGTAGACCAAATCTTAAATATGTAGTAGTAGGGATATGCCGATTGTAGACCAAATCTTAAATATGTAGTAGTAGGGATATGCCGATTGTAGACCAAATCTTAAATATGTAGTAGTAGGGATATGCCGATTGTAGACCAAATCTTAAATATGTAGTAGTAGGGATATGCCGATTGTAGACCAAATCTTAAATATGTAGTAGTAGGGATATGCCGATTGTAGACCAAATCTTAAATATGTAGTAGTAGGGATATGCCGATTGTAGACCAAATCTTAAAAAACTCAATTTGATCTGATAACAAAACAAACTCACATTTATTATTATGTAAAGGGAAAGAAGTGTGCAGTAGAAATAAACACCTGATGTGGGAACAAGCCCTCGAGTTAAATATGTAGTAGTAAGGATATGCCGATTGTAGACCAAATCTTAAATATGTAGTAGTAGGGATATGCCGATTGTAGACCAAATCTTAAATATGTAGTAGTAGGGATATGCCGATTGTAGACCAAATCTTAAATATGTAGTAGTAGGGATATGCCGATTGTAGACCAAATCTTAAATATGTAGTAGTAGGGATATGCCGATTGTAGACCAAATCTTAAATATGTAGTAGTAGGGATATGCCGATTGTAGACCAAATCTTAAATATGTAGTAGTAGGTATATGCCGATTGTAGACCAAATCTTAAATATGTAGTAGTAGGGATATGCCGATTGTAGACCAAATCTTAACAAACTCAATTTGATCTGATAACAAAACAAACTCACATTTATTATTATGTAAAGGGAAAGAAGTGTGCAGTAGAAATAAACACCTGATGTGGGAACAAGCCCTCGAGTTAAATATGTAGTAGTAGGGATATGCCGATTGTAGACCAAATCTTAAATATGTAGTAGTAGGGATATGCCGATTGTAGACCAAATGTTAAATATGTAGTAGTAGGGATATGCCGATTGTAGACCAAATCTTAAATATGTAGTAGTAGGGATAGGCCGATTGTAGACGAAATCTTAAATATGTAGTAGTAGGGATATGCCGATTGTAGACCAAATCTTAAATATGTAGTAGTAGGGATATGCCGATTGTAGACCAAATCTTAAATATGTAGTAGTAAGGATATGCCGATTGTAGACCAAATCTTAAATATGTAGTAGTAGGGATATGCCGATTGTAGACCAAATCTTAAATATGTAGTAGTAGGGATATGCCGATTGTAGACCAAATCTTAAATATGTAGTAGTAGGGATATGCCGATTGTAGACCAAATCTTAAATATGTAGTAGTAGGGATATGCCGATTGTAGACCAAATCTTAAATATGTAGTAGTAGGGATATGCCGATTGTAGACCAAATCTTAAATATGTAGTAGTAGGGATATGCCGATTGTAGACCAAATCTTAAATATGTAGTAGTAGGGATATGCCGATTGTAGACCAAATCTTAAATATGTAGTAGTAGGGATATGCCGATTGTAGACCAAATCTTAAAAAACTCAATTTGATCTGATAACAAAACAAACTCACATTTATTATTATGTAAAGGGAAAGAAGTGTGCAGTAGAAATAAACACCTGATGTGGGAACAAGCCCTCGAGTTAAATATGTAGTAGTAAGGATATGCCGATTGTAGACCAAATCTTAAATATGTAGTAGTAGGGATATGCCGATTGTAGACCAAATCTTAAATATGTAGTAGTAGGGATATGCCGATTGTAGACCAAATCTTAAATATGTAGTAGTAGGGATATGCCGATTGTAGACCAAATCTTAAATATGTAGTAGTAGGGATATGCCGATTGTAGACCAAATCTTAAATATGTAGTAGTAGGGATATGCCGATTGTAGACCAAATCTTAAATATGTAGTAGTAGGGATATGCCGATTGTAGACCAAATCTTAAATATGTAGTAGTAGGGATATGCCGATTGTAGACCAAATCTTAAATATGTAGTAGTAGGGATATGCCGATTGTAGACCAAATCTTAAATATGTAGTAGTAGGTATATGCCGATTGTAGACCAAATCTTAAATATGTAGTAGTAGGGATATGCCGATTGTAGACCAAATCTTAAATATGTAGTAGTAGGGATATGCCGATTGTAGACCAAATCTTAAATATGTAGTAGTAGGGATATGCCGATTGTAGACCAAATCTTAAATATGTAGTAGTAGGGATATGCCGATTGTAGACCAAATCTTAAATATGTAGTAGTAGGGATATGCCGATTGTAGACCAAATCTTAAAAAACTCAATTTGATCTGATAACAAAACAAACTCACATTTATTATTATGTAAAGGGAAAGAAGTGTGCAGTAGAAATAAACACCTGATGTGGAAACAAGCCCTCGAGTTAAATATGTAGTAGTAGGGATATGCCGATTGTAGACCAAATCTGAAATATGTAGTAGTAGGGATATGCCGATTGTAGACCAAATCTTAAATATGTAGTAGTAGGGATATGCCGATTGTAGACCAAATCTTAAATATGTAGTAGTAGGGATATGCCGATGGTAGACCAAATCTTAAATATGTAGTAGTAGGGATATGCCGATTGTAGACCAAATCTTAAATATGTAGTAGTAGGGATATGCCGATTGTAGACCAAATCTTAAATATGTAGTAGTAGGGATATGCCGATTGTAGACCAAATCTTAAATATGTAGTAGTAGGGATATGCCGATTATATACCAAATCTTAAATATGTAGTAGTAGGGATATGCCGATTGTAGACCAAATCTTAAATATGTAGTAGTAGGGATATGCCGATTGTAGACCAAATCTTAAATATGTAGTAGTAGGGATATGCCGATTGTAGACCAAATCTTAAATATGTAGTAGTAGGGATATGCCGATTGTAGACCAAATCTTAAATATGTAGTAGTAGGGATATGCCGATGGTAGACCAAATCTTAAATATGTAGTAGTAGGGATATGCCGATTGTAGACCAAATCTTAAATATGTAGTAGTAGGGATATGCCGATTGTAGACCAAATCTTAAATATGTAGTAGTAGGGATATGCCGATTATAGACCAAATCTTAAATATGTAGTAGTAGGGATATGCCGATTGTAGACCAAATCTTAAATATGTAGTAGTAGGGATATGCCGATTGTAGACCAAATCTTAAATATGTAGTAGTAGGGATATGCCGATTGTAGACCAAATCTTAGATATGTAGTAGTAGGGATATGCCGATTGTAGACCAAATCTTAAATATGTAGTAGTAGGGATATGCCGATTGTAGACCAAATCTTAAATATGTAGTAGTAGGGATATGCCGATTGTAGACCCAATCTTAAATATGTAGTAGTAGGGATATGCCGATTGTAGACCAAATCTTAAATATGTAGTAGTAGGGATATGCCGATTGTAGACCAAATCTTAAATATGTAGTAGTAGGGATATGCCGATTATAGACCAAATTTTAAATATGTAGTAGTAGGGATATGCCGATTGTAGACCAAATCTTAAATATGTAGTAGTAGGGATATGCCGATTGTAGACCAAATCTTAAATATGTAGTAGTAGGGATATGCCGATTGTAGACCAAATCTTAAATATGTAGTAGTAGGGATATGCCGATTGTAGACCAAATCTTAAATATGTAGTAGTAGGGATATGCCGATTGTAGACCAAATCTTAAATATGTAGTAGTAGGGATATGCCGATAGTAGACCAAATCTTAAATATGTAGTAGTAGGGATATGCCGATTGTAGACCAAATCTTAAAAAACTCAATTTGATCTGATAACAAAACAAACTCACATTTATTATTATGTAAAGGGAAAGAAGTGTGCAGTAGAAATAAACACCTGATGTGGGAACAAGCCCTCGAGTTAAATATGTAGTAGTAGGGATATGCCGATTGTAGACCAAATCTTAAATATGTAGTTGTAGGGATATGCCGATTGTAGACCAAATCTTAAATATGTAGTAGTAGGGATATGCCGATTGTAGACCAAATCTTAAATATGTAGTAGTAGAGATATGCCGATTGTAGACCAAATCTTAAATATGTAGTAGTAGGGATATGCCGATTGTAGACCAAATCTTAAATATGTAGTAGTAGGGATATGCCGATTGTAGACCAAATCTTAAATATGTAGTAGTAGGGATATGCCGATTGTAGACCAAATCTTAAATATGTAGTAGTAGGGATATGCCGATTGTAGACCAAATCTTAAATATGTAGTAGTAGGGATATGCCGATTGTAGACCAAATCTTAAATATGTAGTAGTAGGGATATGCCGATTGTAGACCAAATCTTAAATATGTAGTAGTAGGGATATGCCGATTGTAGACCAAATCTTAAATATGTAGTAGTAGGGATATGCCGATTGTAGACCAAATCTTAAATATGTAGTAGTAGGGATATGCCGATTGTAGACCAAATCTTAAATATGTAGTAGTAGTAGGGATATGCCGATTGTAGACCAAATCTTAAATATGTAGTAGTAGGGATATGCCGATTGTAGACCAAATCTTAAATATGTAGTAGTAGGGATATGCCGATTGTAGACCAAATCTTAAATATGTAGTAGTAGGGATATGCCGATTGTAGACCAAATCTTAAATATGTAGTAGTAGGGATATGCCGATTGTAGACCAAATCTTAAATATGTAGTAGTAGGGATATGCCGATTGTAGACCAAATCTTAAATATGTAGTAGTAGGGATAGGCCGATTGTAGACGAAATCTTAAATATGTAGTAGTAGGGATATGCCGATTGTAGACCAAATCTTAAATATGTAGTAGTAGGGATATGCCGATTGTAGACCAAATCTTAAATATGTAGTAGTAGGGATATGCCGATTGTAGACCAAATCTTAAATATGTAGTAGTAGGGATATGCCGATTGTAGACCAAATCTTAAATATGTAGTAGTAGGGATATGCCGATTGTAGACCAAATCTTAAATATGTAGTAGTAGGGATATGCCGATTGTAGACCAAATCTTAAATATGTAGTAGTAGGGATATGCCGATTGTAGACCAAATCTTAAATATGTAGTAGTAGGGATATGCCGATTGTAGACCAAATCTTAAATATGTAGTAGTAGGGATATGCCGATTGTAGACCAAATCTTAAATATGTAGTAGTAGGGATATGCCGATTGTAGACCAAATCTTAAATATGTAGTAGTAGGGATATGCCGATTGTAGACCAAATCTTAAATATGTAGTAGTAGGGATATGCCGATTGTAGACCAAATCTTAAATATGTAGTAGTAGGGATATGCCGATTGTAGACCAAATCTTAAATATGTAGTAGTAGGGATAGGCCGATTGTAGACGAAATCTTAAATATGTAGTAGTAGGGATATGCCGATTGTAGACCAAATCTTAAATATGTAGTAGTAGGGATATGCCGATTGTAGACCAAATCTTAAATATGTAGTAGTAGGGATATGCCGATTGTAGACCAATTCTTAAATATGTAGTAGTAGGGATATGCCGATTGTAGACCAAATCTTAAATATGTAGTAGTAGGGATATGCCGATTGTAGACCAAATCTTAAATATGTAGTAGTAGGGATATGCCGATTGTAGACCAAATCTTAAATATGTAGTAGTAGGGATATGCCGATTGTAGACCAAATCTTAAATATGTAGTAGTAGGGATATGCCGATTGTAGACCAAATCTTAAATATGTAGTAGTAGGGATATGCCGACTGTAGACCAAATCTTAAATATGTAGTAGTAGGGATATGCCGACTGTAGACCAAATCTTAAATATGTAGTAGTAGGGATATGCCGATTGTAGACCAAATCTTAAATATGTAGTAGTAGGGATATGCCGATTGTAGACCAAATCTTAAAAAAACTCAATTTGATCTGATAACAAAACAAACTCACATTTATTATTATGTAAAGGGAAATAAGTGTGCAGTAGAAATAAACACCTGATGTGGGAACAAGCCCTCGAGTTAAATATGTAGTAGTAGGGATATGCCGATTGTAGACCAAATCTTAAATATGTAGTAGTAGGGATATGCCGATTGTAGACCAAATCTTAAATATGTAGTAGTAGGGATATGCCGATTGTAGACCAAATCTTAAATATGTAGTAGTAGGGATATGCCGATTGTAGACCAAATCTTAAATATGTAGTAGTAGGGATATGCCGATTGTAGACCAAATCTTAAATATGTAGTAGTAGGGATATGCCGATTGTAGACCAAATCTTAAATATGTAGTAGTAGGGATATGCCGATTGTAGACCAAATCTTAAATATGTAGTAGTAGGTATATGCCGATTGTAGACCAAATCTTAAATATGTAGTAGTAGGGATATGCCGATTGTAGACCAAATCTTAAATATGTAGTAGTAGGGATATGCCGATTGTAGACCAAATCTTAAATATGTAGTAGTAGGGATATGCCGATTGTAGACCAAATCTTAAATATGTAGTAGTAGGGATATGCCGATTGTAGACCAAATCTTAAATATGTAGTAGTAGGGATATGCCGATTGTAGACCAAATCTTAAATATGTAGTAGTAGGGATATGCCGATTGTAGACCAAATCTTAAATATGTAGTAGTAGGGATATGCCGATTGTAGAACAAATCTTAAAAAACTCAATTTGATCTGATAACAAAACAAACTCACATTTATTATTATGTAAAGAGAAAGAAGTGTGCAGTAGAAATAAACACCTGATGTGGGAACAAGCCCTCGAGTTAAATATGTAGTAGTAGGGATATGCCGATTGTAGACCAAATCTTAAATATGTAGTAGTAGGGATATGGCGATTTTAGACCAAATCTTAAATATGTAGTAGTAGGGATATGCCGATTGTAGACCAAATCTTAAATATGTAGTAGTAGGGATATGCCGATGGTAGACCAAATCTTAAATATGTAGTAGTAGGGATATGCCGATTGTAGACCAAATCTTAAATATGTAGTAGTAGGGATATGCCGATTGTAGACCAAAACTTAAATATGTAGTAGTAGGGATATGCCGATTATAGACCAAATCTTAAATATGTAGTAGTAGGGATATGCCGATTGTAGACCAAATCTTAAATATGTAGTAGTAGGGATATGCCGATTGTAGACCAAATCTTAAATATGTAGTATTAGAGATATGCCGATTGTAGACCAAATCTTAAATATGTAGTAGTAGGGATATGCCGATTGTAGACCAAATCTTAAATATGTAGTAGTAGGGATATGCCGATTGTAGACCAAATCTTAAATATGTAGTAGTAGGGATATGCCGATTGTAGACCAAATCTTAAATATGTAGTAGTAGGGATATGCCGATTGTAGACCAAATCTTAAAAAACTCAATTTGATCTGATAACAAAACAAACTCCTATTTATTATTATGTAAAGGGAAAGAAGTGTGCAGTAGAAATAAACACCTGATGTGGGAACAAGCCCTCGAGTTAAATATGTAGTAGTAGGGATATGCCGATTGTAGACCAAATCTTAAATATGTAGTAGTAGGGATATGCCGATTGTAGACCAAATCTTAAATATGTAGTAGTAGGGATATGCCGATTGTAGACCAAATCTTAAATATGTAGTAGTAGGGATATGCCGATGGTAGACCAAATCTTAAATATGTAGTAGTAGGGATATGCCGATTGTAGACCAAATCTTAAATATGTAGTAGTAGGGATATGCCGATTGTAGACCAAATCTTAAATATGTAGTAGTAGGGATATGCCGATTGTAGACCAAATCTTAAATATGTAGTAGTAGGGATATGCCGATTGTAGACCAAATCTTAAATATGTAGTAGTAGGGATATGCCGATTGTAGACCAAATCTTAAATATGTAGTAGTAGGGATATGCCGATTGTAGACCAAATCTTAAAAAACTCAATTTGATCTGATAACAAAACAAACTCACATTTATTATTATGTAAAGGGAAAGAAGTGTGCAGTAGAAATAAACACCTGATGTGGGAACAAGCCCTCGAGTTAAATATGTAGTAGTAGGGATATGCCGATTGTAGACCAAATCTTAAATATGTAGTAGTAGGGATATGCCGATTGTAGACCAAATCTTAAATATGTAGTAGTAGGGATATGCCGATTGTAGACCAAATCTTAAATATGTAGTAGTAGGGATATGCCGATGGTAGACCAAATCTTAAATATGTAGTAGTAGGGATATGCCGATTGTAGACCAAATCTTAAATATGTAGTAGTAGGGATATGCCGATTGTAGACCAAATCTTAAATATGTAGTAGTAGGGATATGCCGATTATAGACCAAATCTTAAATATGTAGTAGTAGGGATATGCCGATTGTAGACCAAATCTTAAATATGTAGTAGTAGGGATATGCCGATTGTAGACCAAATCTTAAATATGTAGTAGTAGGGATATGCCGATTGTAGACCAAATCTTAAATATGTAGTAGTAGGGATATGCCGATTGTAGACCAAATCTTAAATATGTAGTAGTAGGGATATGCCGATTGTAGACCAAATCTTAAATATGTAGTAGTAGGGATATGCCGATTGTAGACCAAATCTTAAATATGTAGTAGTAGGGATATGCCGATTGTAGACCAAATCTTAAATATGTAGTAGTAGGGATAGGCCGATTGTAGACCAAATCTTAAATATGTAGTAGTAGGGATATGCCGATTGTAGACCAAATCTTAAATATGTAGTAGTAGGGATATGCCGATTGTAGACCAAATCTTAAATATGTAGTAGTAGGGATATGCCGATTGTAGACCAAATCTTAAATATGTAGTAGTAGGGATATGCCGATTGTAGACCAAATCTTAAATATGTAGTAGTAGGGATATGCCGATTGTAGACCAAATCTTAAATATGTAGTATTAGAGATATGCCGATTGTAGACCAAATCTTAAATATGTAGTAGTAGGGATATGCCGATTGTAGACCAAATCTTAAATATGTAGTAGTAGGGATATGCCGATTGTAGACCAAATCTTAAATATGTAGTAGTAGAGATATGCCGATTGTAGACCAAATCTTAAATATGTAGTAGTAGGGATATGCCGATTGTAGACCAAATCTTAAAAAACTCAATTTGATCTGATAACAAAACAAACTCACATTTATTATTATGTAAAGGGAAAGAAGTGTGCAGTAGAAATAAACACCTGATGTGGGAACAAGCCCTCGAGTTAAATATGTAGTAGTAGGGATATGCCGATTGTAGACCAAATCTTAAATATGTAGTAGTAGGGATATGCCGATTGTAGACCAAATCTTAAATATGTAGTAGTAGGGATATGCCGATTGTAGACCAAATCTTAAATATGTAGTAGTAGGGATATGCCGATTGTAGACCAAATCTTAAATATGTAGTAGTAGGGATATGCCGATTGTAGACCAAATCTTAAATATGTAGTAGTAGGGATATGCCGATTGTAGACCAAATCTTAAATATGTAGTAGTAGGGATATGCCGATTGTAGACCAAATCTTAAATATGTAGTAGTAGGGATAGGCCGATTGTAGACCAAATCTTAAATATGTAGTAGTAGGGATATGCCGATTGTAGACCAAATCTTAAATATGTAGTAGTAGGGATATGCCGATTGTAGACCAAATCTTAAATATGTAGTAGTAGGGATATGCCGATTGTAGACCAAATCTTAAATATGTAGTAGTAGGGATATGCCGATTGTAGACCAAATCTTAAATATGTAGTAGTAGGGATATGCCGATTGTAGACCAAATCTTAAATATGTAGTATTAGAGATATGCCGATTGTAGACCAAATCTTAAATATGTAGTAGTAGGGATATGCCGATTGTAGACCAAATCTTAAATATGTAGTAGTAGGGATATGCCGATTGTAGACCTATCTTAAATATGTAGTAGTAGGGATATGCCGATTGTAGACCAAATCTTAAAAAACTCAATTTGATCTGATAACAAAACAAACTCACATTTATTATTATGTAAAGGGAAAGAAGTGTGCAGTAGAAATAAACACCTGATGTGGGAACAAGCCCTCGAGTTAAATATGTAGTAGTAGGGATATGCCGATTGTAGACCAAATCTTAAATATGTAGTAGTAGGGATATGCCGATTGTAGACCAAATCTTAAATATGTAGTAGTAGGGATATGCCGATTGTAGACCAAATCTTAAATATGTAGTAGTAGGGATATGCCGATTGTAGATCAAATCTTAAATATGTAGTAGTAGGGATATGCCGATTGTAGACCAAATCTTAAATATGTAGTAGTAGGGATATGCCGATTGTAGACCAAATCTTAAATATGTAGTAGTAGGGATATGCCGATTGTAGACCAAATCTTAAATATGTAGTAGTAGGGATATGCCGATTGTAGACCAAATCTTAAATATGTAGTAGTAGGGATATGCCGATTGTAGACCAAATCTTAAAAAACTCAATTTGATCTGATAACAAAACAAACTCACATTTATTATTATGTAAAGGGAAAGAAGTGTGCAGTAGAAATAAACACCTGATGTGGGAACAAGCCCTCGAGTTAAATATGTAGTAGTAGGGATATGCCGATTGTAGACCAAATCTTAAATATGTAGTAGTAGGGATATGCCGATTGTAGACCAAATCTTAAATATGTAGTAGTAGGGATATGCCGATTGTAGACCAAATCTTAAACATGTAGTAGTAAGGATATGCCGATTGTAGACCAAATCTTAAATATGTAGTAGTAGGGATATGCCGATTGTAGACCAAATCTTAAATATGTAGTAGTAGGGATATGCCGATTGTAGACCAAATCTTAAATATGTAGTAGTAGGGATATGCCGATTGTAGACCAAATCTTAAAAAACTCAATTTGATCTGATAACAAAACAAACTCACATTTATTATTATGTAAAGGGAAAGAAGTGTGCAGTAGAAATAAACACCTGATGTGGGAACAAGCCCTCGAGTTAAATATGTAGTAGTAGGGATATGCCGATTGTAGACCAAATCTTAAATATGTAGTAGTAGGGATATGCCGATTGTAGACCAAATCTTAAATATGTAGTAGTAGGGATAGGCCGATTGTAGACCAAATCTTAAATATGTAGTAGTAGGGATATGCCGATTGTAGACCAAATCTTAAATATGTAGTAGTAGGGATATGCCGATTGTAGACCAAATCTTAAATATGTAGTAGTAGGGATATGCCGATTGTAGACCAAATCTTAAATATGTAGTAGTAGGGATATGCCGATTGTAGACCAAATCTTAAATATGTAGTAGTAGGGATATGCCGATTGTAGACCAAATCTTAAATATGTAGTAGTAGGGATATGCCGATTGTAGACCAAATCTTAAATATGTAGTAGTAGGGATATGCCGATTGTAGACCAAATCTTAAATATGTAGTAGTAGGGATATGCCGATTATAGACCAAATCTTAAATATGTAGTAGTAGGGATATGCCGATTGTAGACCAAATCTTAAATATGTAGTAGTAGGGATATGCCGATTGTAGACCAAATCTTAAATATGTAGTAGTAGGGATATGCCGATTGTAGACCAAATCTTAAATATGTAGTAGTAGGGATATGCCGATTGTAGACCAAATCTTAAATATGTAGTAGTATGGATATGCCGATTGTAGACCAAATCTTAAATATGTAGTAGTAGGGATATGCCGATTGTAGACCAAATCTTAAATATGTAGTAGTAGGGATATGCCGATTGTAGACCAAATCTTAAATATGTAGTAGTAGGGATATGCCGATTGTAGACCAAATCTTAAATATGTAGTAGTAGGGATATGCCGATTATAGACCAAATCTTAAATATGTAGTAGTAGGGATATGCCGATTGTAGACCAAATCTTAAATATGTAGTAGTAGGGATATGCCGATTGTAGACCAAATCTTAAATATGTAGTAGTAGGGATATGCCGATTGTAGACCAAATCTTAAACATGTAGTAGTAGGAATATGCCGATTGTAGACCAAATCTTAAATATGTAGTAGTAGGGATATGCCGATTGTAGACCAAATCTTAAATATGTAGTAGTAGGGATATGCCGATTGTAGACCAAATCTTAAATATGTAGTAGTAGGGATATGCCGATTGTAGACCAAATCTTAAATATGTAGTAGTAGGGATATGCCGATTGTAGACCAAATCTTAAATATGTAGTAGTAGGGATATGCCGATTGTAGACCAAATCTTAAATATGTAGTAGTAGGGATATGCCGATGGTAGACCAAATCTTAAATATGTAGTAGTAGGGATATGCCGATTGTAGACCAAATCTTAAATATGTAGTAGTAGGGATATGCCGATTATAGACCAAATCTTAAATATGTAGTAGTAGGGATATGCCGATTGTAGACCAAATTCTAAATATGTAGTAGTAGGGATATGCCGATTGTAGACCAAATCTTAAATATGTAGTAGTAGGGATATGCCGATTGTAGACCAAATCTTAAATATGTAGTAGTAGGGATATGCCGATTGTAGACCAAATCTTAAATATGTAGTAGTAGGGATATGCCGAATGTAGACCAAATCTTAAATATGTAGTAGTAGGGATATGCCGATTGTAGACCAAATCTTAAATATGTAGTAGTAGGGATAGGCCGATTGTAGACCAAATCTTAAATATGTAGTAGTAGGGATATGCCGATTGTAGACCAAATCTTAAATATGTAGTAGTAGGGATATGCCGATTGTAGACCAAATCTTAAATATGTAGTAGTAGGGATATGCCGATTGTAGACCAAATCTTAAATATGTAGTAGTAGGGATATGCCGATTGTAGACCAAATCTTAAATATGTAGTAGTAGGGATATGCCGATTGTAGACCAAATCTTAAATATGTAGTATTAGAGATATGCCGATTGTAGACCAACTCTTAAATATGTAGTAGTAGGGATATGCCGATTGTAGACCAAATCTTAAATATGTAGTAGTAGGGATATGCCGATTGTAGACCTATCTTAAATATGTAGTAGTAGGGATATGCCGATTGTAGACCAAATCTTAAAAAACTCAATTTGATCTGATAACAAAACAAACTCACATTTATTATTATGTAAAGGGAAAGAAGTGTGCAGTAGAAATAAACACCTGATGTGGGAACAAGCCCTCGAGTTAAATATGTAGTAGTAGGGATATGCCGATTGTAGACCAAATCTTAAATATGTAGTAGTAGGGATATGCCGATTGTAGACCAAATCTTAAATATGTAGTAGTAGGGATATGCCGATTGTAGACCAAATCTTAAATATGTAGTAGTAGGGATATGCCGATTGTAGATCAAATCTTAAATATGTAGTAGTAGGGATATGCCGATTGTAGACCAAATCTTAAATATGTAGTAGTAGGGATATGCCGATTGTAGACCAAATCTTAAATATGTAGTAGTAGGGATATGCCGATTGTAGACCAAATCTTAAATATGTAGTAGTAGGGATATGCCGATTGTAGACCAAATCTTAAATATGTAGTAGTAGGGATATGCCGATTGTAGACCAAATCTTAAAAAACTCAATTTGATCTGATAACAAAACAAACTCACATTTATTATTATGTAAAGGGAAAGAAGTGTGCAGTAGAAATAAACACCTGATGTGGGAACAAGCCCTCGAGTTAAATATGTAGTAGTAGGGATATGCCGATTGTAGACCAAATCTTAAATATGTAGTAGTAGGGATATGCCGATTGTAGACCAAATCTTAAATATGTAGTAGTAGGGATATGCCGATTGTAGACCAAATCTTAAACATGTAGTAGTAAGGATATGCCGATTGTAGACCAAATCTTAAATATGTAGTAGTAGGGATATGCCGATTGTAGACCAAATCTTAAATATGTAGTAGTAGGGATATGCCGATTGTAGACCAAATCTTAAATATGTAGTAGTAGGGATATGCCGATTGTAGACCAAATCTTAAATATGTAGTAGTAGGGATATGCCGATTGTAGACCAAATCTTAAAAAACTCAATTTGATCTGATAACAAAACAAACTCACATTTATTATTATGTAAAGGGAAAGAAGTGTGCAGTAGAAATAAACACCTGATGTGGGAACAAGCCCTCGAGTTAAATATGTAGTAGTAGGGATATGCCGATTGTAGACCAAATCTTAAATATGTAGTAGTAGGGATATGCCGATTGTAGACCAAATCTTAAATATGTAGTAGTAGGGATATGCCGATTGTAGACCAAATCTTAAATATGTAGTAGTAGGGATATGCCGATTGTAGACCAAATCTTAAATATGTAGTAGTAGGGATATGCCGATTGTAGACCAAATCTTAAATATGTAGTAGTAGGGATATGCCGATTATAGACCAAATCTTAAATATGTAGTAGTAGGGATATGCCGATTGTAGACCAAATCTTAAATATGTAGTAGTAGGGATATGCCGATTGTAGACCAAATCTTAAATATGTAGTAGTAGGGATATGCCGATTGTAGACCAAATCTTAAATATGTAGTAGTAGGGATATGCCGATTGTAGACCAAATCTTAAATATGTAGTAGTATGGATATGCCGATTGTAGACCAAATCTTAAATATGTAGTAGTAGGGATATGCCGATTGTAGACCAAATCTTAAATATGTAGTAGTAGGGATATGCCGATTGTAGACCAAATCTTAAATATGTAGTAGTAGGGATATGCCGATTGTAGACCAAATCTTAAATATGTAGTAGTAGGGATATGCCGATTATAGACCAAATCTTAAATATGTAGTAGTAGGGATATGCCGATTGTAGACCAAATCTTAAATATGTAGTAGTAGGGATATGCCGATTGTAGACCAAATCTTAAATATGTAGTAGTAGGGATATGCCGATTGTAGACCAAATCTTAAACATGTAGTAGTAGGAATATGCCGATTGTAGACCAAATCTTAAATATGTAGTAGTAGGGATATGCCGATTGTAGACCAAATCTTAAATATGTAGTAGTAGGGATATGCCGATTGTAGACCAAATCTTAAATATGTAGTAGTAGGGATATGCCGATTGTAGACCAAATCTTAAATATGTAGTAGTAGGGATATGCCGATTGTAGACCAAATCTTAAACATGTAGTAGTAAGGATATGCCGATTGTAGACCAAATCTTAAATATGTAGTAGTAGGGATATGCCGATTGTAGACCAAATCTTAAATATGTAGTAGTAGGGATATGCCGATTGTAGACCAAATCTTAAATATGTAGTAGTAGGGATATGCCGATTGTAGACCAAATCTTAAATATGTAGTAGTAGGGATATGCCGATTGTAGACCAAATCTTAAAAAACTCAATTTGATCTGATAACAAAACAAACTCACATTTATTATTATGTAAAGGGAAAGAAGTGTGCAGTAGAAATAAACACCTGATGTGGGAACAAGCCCTCGAGTTAAATATGTAGTAGTAGGGATATGCCGATTGTAGACCAAATCTTAAATATGTAGTAGTAGGGATATGCCGATTGTAGACCAAATCTTAAATATGTAGTAGTAGGGATAGGCCGATTGTAGACCAAATCTTAAATATGTAGTAGTAGGGATATGCCGATTGTAGACCAAATCTTAAATATGTAGTAGTAGGGATATGCCGATTGTAGACCAAATCTTAAATATGTAGTAGTAGGGATATGCCGATTGTAGACCAAATCTTAAATATGTAGTAGTAGGGATATGCCGATTGTAGACCAAATCTTAAATATGTAGTAGTAGGGATATGCCGATTGTAGACCAAATCTTAAATATGTAGTAGTAGGGATATGCCGATTATAGACCAAATCTTAAATATGTAGTAGTAGGGATATGCCGATTGTAGACCAAATCTTAAATATGTAGTAGTAGGGATATGCCGATTGTAGACCAAATCTTAAATATGTAGTAGTAGGGATATGCCGATTATAGACCAAATCTTAAATATGTAGTAGTAGGGATATGCCGATTGTAGACCAAATCTTAAATATGTAGTAGTAGGTATATGCCGATTGTAGACCAAATCTTAAATATGTAGTAGTAGGGATATGCCGATTGTAGACCAAATCTTAAATATGTAGTAGTAGGGATATGCCGATTGTAGACCAAATCTTAAATATGTAGTAGTATGGATATGCCGATTGTAGACCAAATCTTAAATATGTAGTAGTAGGGATATGCCGATTGTAGACCAAATCTTAAATATGTAGTAGTAGGGATATGCCGATTGTAGACCAAATCTTAAATATGTAGTAGTAGGGATATGCCGATTGTAGACCAAATCTTAAATATGTAGTAGTAGGGATATGCCGATTATAGACCAAATCTTAAATATGTAGTAGTAGGGATATGCCGATTGTAGACCAAATCTTAAATATGTAGTAGTAGGGATATGCCGATTGTAGACCAAATCTTAAATATGTAGTAGTAGGGATATGCCGATTGTAGACCAAATCTTAAACATGTAGTAGTAGGAATATGCCGATTGTAGACCAAATCTTAAATATGTAGTAGTAGGGATATGCCGATTGTAGACCAAATCTTAAATATGTAGTAGTAGGGATATGCCGATTGTAGACCAAATCTTAAATATGTAGTAGTAGGGATATGCCGATTGTAGACAAATCTTAAATATGTAGTAGTAGGGATATGCCGATTGTAGACCAAATCTTAAATATGTAGTAGTAGGGATATGCCGATTGTAGACCAAATCTTAAATATGTAGTAGTAGGGATATGCCGATGGTAGACCAAATCTTAAATATGTAGTAGTAGGGATATGCCGATTGTAGACCAAATCTTAAATATGTAGTAGTAGGGATATGCCGATTGTAGACCAAATCTTAAATATGTAGTAGTAGGGATATGCCGATTATAGACCAAATCTTAAATATGTAGTAGTAGGGATATGCCGATTGTAGACCAAATCTTAAATATGTAGTAGTAGGGATATGCCGATTGTAGACCAAATCTTAAATATGTAGTAGTAGGGATATGCCGATTGTAGACCAAATCTTAAACATGTAGTAGTAGGAATATGCCGATTGTAGACCAAATCTTAAATATGTAGTAGTAGGGATATGCCGATTGTAGACCAAATCTTAAATATGTAGTAGTAGGGATATGCCGATTGTAGACCAAATCTTAAATATGTAGTAGTAGGGATATGCCGATTGTAGACCAAATCTTAAATATGTAGTAGTAGGGATATGCCGATTGTAGACCAAATCTTAAATATGTAGTAGTAGGGATATGCCGATTGTAGACCAAATCTTAAATATGTAGTAGTAGGGATATGCCGATTGTAGACCAAATCTTAACAAACTCAATTTGATCTGATAACAAAACAAACTCACATTTATTATTATGTAAAGGGAAAGAAGTGTGCAGTAGAAATAAACACCTGATGTGGGAACAAGCCCTCGAGTTAAATATGTAGTAGTAGGGATATGCCGATTGTAGACCAAATCTTAAATATGTAGTAGTAGGGATATGCCGATTGTAGACCAAATGTTAAATATGTAGTAGTAGGGATATGCCGATTGTAGACCAAATCTTAAATATGTAGTAGTAGGGATAGGCCGATTGTAGACGAAATCTTAAATATGTAGTAGTAGTAGGGATATGCCGATTGTAGACCAAATCTTAAATATGTAGTAGTAGGGATATGCCGATTGTAGACCAAATCTTAAATTGTAGTAGTAAGGATATGCCGATTGTAGACCAAATCTTAAATATGTAGTAGTAGGGATATGCCGATTGTAGACCAAATCTTAAATATGTAGTAGTAGGGATATGCCGATTGTAGACCAAATCTTAAATATGTAGTAGTAGGGATATGCCGATTGTAGACCAAATCTTAAATATGTAGTAGTAGGGATATGCCGATTGTAGACCAAATCTTAAATATGTAGTAGTAGGGATATGCCGATTGTAGACCAAATCTTAAATATGTAGTAGTAGGGATAGGCCGATTGTAGACCAAATCTTAAATATGTAGTAGTAGGGATATGCCGATTGTAGACCAAATCTTAAATATGTAGTAGTAGGGATATGCCGATTGTAGACCAAATCTTAAATATGTAGTAGTAGGGATATGCCGATTGTAGACCAAATCTTAAATATGTAGTAGTAGGGATATGCCGATTGTAGACCAAATCTTAAATATGTAGTAGTAGGGATATGCCGATTGTAGACCAAATCTTAAATATGTAGTAGTAGGGATATGCCGATTGTAGACCAAATCTTAAATATGTAGTAGTAGGGATATGCCGATTGTAGACCAAATCTTAAATATGTAGTAGTAGGGATATGCCGATTATAGACCAAATCTTAAATATGTAGTAGTAGGGATATGCCGATTGTAGACCAAATCTTAAATATGTAGTAGTAGGGATATGCCGATTGTAGACCAAATCTTAAATATGTAGTAGTAGGGATATGCCGATTGTAGACCAAATCTTAAATATGTAGTAGTAGGGATATGCCGATTGTAGACCAAATCTTAAATATGTAGTAGTATGGATATGCCGATTGTAGACCAAATCTTAAATATGTAGTAGTAGGGATATGCCGATTGTAGACCAAATCTTAAATATGTAGTAGTAGGGATATGCCGATTGTAGACCAAATCTTAAATATGTAGTAGTAGGGATATGCCGATTGTAGACCAAATCTTAAATATGTAGTAGTAGGGATATGCCGATTATAGACCAAATCTTAAATATGTAGTAGTAGGGATATGCCGATTGTAGACCAAATCTTAAATATGTAGTAGTAGGGATATGCCGATTGTAGACCAAATCTTAAATATGTAGTAGTAGGGATATGCCGATTGTAGACCAAATCTTAAACATGTAGTAGTAGGAATATGCCGATTGTAGACCAAATCTTAAATATGTAGTAGTAGGGATATGCCGATTGTAGACCAAATCTTAAATATGTAGTAGTAGGGATATGCCGATTGTAGACCAAATCTTAAATATGTAGTAGTAGGGATATGCCGATTGTAGACCAAATCTTAAATATGTAGTAGTAGGGATATGCCGATTGTAGACCAAATCTTAAATATGTAGTAGTAGGGATATGCCGATTGTAGACCAAATCTTAAATATGTAGTAGTAGGGATATGCCGATTATAGACCAAATCTTAAATATGTAGTAGTAGGGATATGCCGATTGTAGACCAAATCTTAAAAAACTCAATTTGATCTGATAACAAAACAAACTCACATTTATTATTATGTAAAGGGAAAGAAGTGTGCAGTAGAAATAAACACCTGATGTGGGAACAAGCCCTCGAGTTAAATATGTAGTAGTAGGGATATGCCGATTGTAGACCAAATCTTAAATATGTAGTAGTAGGGATATGCCGATTGTAGACCAAATCTTAAATATGTAGTAGTAGGGATAGGCCGATTGTAGACCAAATCTTAAATATGTAGTAGTAGGGATATGCCGATTGTAGACCAAATCTTAAATATGTAGTAGTAGGGATATGCCGATTGTAGACCAAATCTTAAATATGTAGTAGTAGGGATATGCCGATTGTAGACCAAATCTTAAATATGTAGTAGTAGGGATATGCCGATTGTAGACCAAATCTTAAATATGTAGTAGTAGGGATATGCCGATTGTAGACCAAATCTTAAATATGTAGTAGTAGGGATATGCCGATTGTAGACCAAATCTTAATCATGTAGTAGTAGGGATATGCCGATTGTAGACCAAATCTTAAATATGTAGTAGTAGGGATATGCCGATTATAGACCAAATCTTAAATATGTAGTAGTAGGGATATGCCGATTGTAGACCAAATCTTAAATATGTAGTAGTAGGGATATGCCGATTGTAGACCAAATCTTAAATATGTAGTAGTAGGGATATGCCGATTGTAGACCAAATCTTAAATATGTAGTAGTAGGGATATGCCGATTGTAGACCAAATCTTAAATATGTAGTAGTATGGATATGCCGATTGTAGACCAAATCTTAAATATGTAGTAGTAGGGATATGCCGATTGTAGACCAAATCTTAAATATGTAGTAGTAGGGATATGCCGATTGTAGACCAAATCTTAAATATGTAGTAGTAGGGATATGCCGATTGTAGACCAAATCTTAAATATGTAGTAGTAGGGATATGCCGATTATAGACCAAATCTTAAATATGTAGTAGTAGGGATATGCCGATTGTAGACCAAATCTTAAATATGTAGTAGTAGGGATATGCCGATTGTAGACCAAATCTTAAATATGTAGTAGTAGGGATATGCCGATTGTAGACCAAATCTTAAACATGTAGTAGTAGGAATATGCCGATTGTAGACCAAATCTTAAATATGTAGTAGTAGGGATATGCCGATTGTAGACCAAATCTTAAATATGTAGTAGTAGGGATATGCCGATTGTAGACCAAATCTTAAATATGTAGTAGTAGGGATATGCCGATTGTAGACCAAATCTTAAATATGTAGTAGTAGGGATATGCCGATTGTAGACCAAATCTTAAATATGTAGTAGTAGGGATATGCCGATTGTAGACCAAATCTTAAATATGTAGTAGTAGGGATATGCCGATGGTAGACCAAATCTTAAATATGTAGTAGTAGGGATATGCCGATTGTAGACCAAATCTTAAATATGTAGTAGTAGGGATATGCCGATTGTAGACCAAATCTTAAATATGTAGTAGTAGGGATATGCCGATTATAGACCAAATCTTAAATATGTAGTAGTAGGGATATGCCGATTGTAGACCAAATCTTAAATATGTAGTAGTAGGGATATGCCGATTGTAGACCAAATCTTAAATATGTAGTAGTAGGGATATGCCGATTGTAGACCAAATCTTAAACATGTAGTAGTAGGAATATGCCGATTGTAGACCAAATCTTAAATATGTAGTAGTAGGGATATGCCGATTGTAGACCAAATCTTAAATATGTAGTAGTAGGGATATGCCGATTGTAGACCAAATCTTAAATATGTAGTAGTAGGGATATGCCGATTCTAGACCAAATCTTAAATATGTAGTAGTAGGGATATGCCGATTGTAGACCAAATCTTAAATATGTAGTAGTAGGGATATGCCGATTGTAGACCAAATCTTAACAAACTCAATTTGATCTGATAACAAAACAAACTCACATTTATTATTATGTAAAGGGAAAGAAGTGTGCAGTAGAAATAAACACCTGATGTGGGAACAAGCCCTCGAGTTAAATATGTAGTAGTAGGGATATGCCGATTGTAGACCAAATCTTAAATATGTAGTAGTAGGGATATGCCGATTGTAGACCAAATGTTAAATATGTAGTAGTAGGGATATGCCGATTGTAGACCAAATCTTAAATATGTAGTAGTAGGGATAGGCCGATTGTAGACGAAATCTTAAATATGTAGTAGTAGTAGGGATATGCCGATTGTAGACCAAATCTTAAATATGTAGTAGTAGGGATATGCCGATTGTAGACCAAATCTTAAATATGTAGTAGTAAGGATATGCCGATTGTAGACCAAATCTTAAATATGTAGTAGTAGGGATATGCCGATTGTAGACCAAATCTTAAATATGTAGTAGTAGGGATATGCCGATTGTAGACCAAATCTTAAATATGTAGTAGTAGGGATATGCCGATTGTAGACCAAATCTTAAATATGTAGTAGTAGGGATATGCCGATTGTAGACCAAATCTTAAATATGTAGTAGTAGGGATATGCCGATTGTAGACCAAATCTTAAATATGTAGTAGTAGGGATATGCCGATTATAGACCAAATCTTAAATATGTAGTAGTAGGGATATGCCGATTGTAGACCAAATCTTAAATATGTAGTAGTAGGGATATGCCGATTGTAGACCAAATCTTAAAAAACTCAATTTGATCTGATAACAAAACAAACTCACATTTATTATTATGTAAAGGGAAAGAAGTGTGCAGTAGAAATAAACACCTGATGTGGGAACAAGCCCTCGAGTTAAATATGTAGTAGTAAGGATATGCCGATTGTAGACCAAATCTTAAATATGTAGTAGTAGGGATATGCCGATTGTAGACCAAATCTTAAATATGTAGTAGTAGGGATATGCCGATTGTAGACCAAATCTTAAATATGTAGTAGTAGGGATATGCCGATTGTAGACCAAATCTTAAATATGTAGTAGTAGGGATATGCCGATTGTAGACCAAATCTTAAATATGTAGTAGTAGGGATATGCCGATTGTAGACCAAATCTTAAATATGTAGTAGTAGGGATATGCCGATTGTAGACCAAATCTTAAATATGTAGTAGTAGGGATATGCCGATTGTAGACCAAATCTTAAATATGTAGTAGTAGGGATATGCCGATTGTAGACCAAATCTTAAATATGTAGTAGTAGGTATATGCCGATTGTAGACCAAATCTTAAATATGTAGTAGTAGGGATATGCCGATTGTAGACCAAATCTTAAATATGTAGTAGTAGGGATATGCCGATTGTAGACCAAATCTTAAATATGTAGTAGTAGGGATATGCCGATTGTAGACCAAATCTTAAATATGTAGTAGTAGGGATATGCCGATTGTAGACCAAATCTTAAATATGTAGTAGTAGGGATATGCCGATTGTAGACCAAATCTTAAAAAACTCAATTTGATCTGATAACAAAACAAACTCACATTTATTATTATGTAAAGGGAAAGAAGTGTGCAGTAGAAATAAACACCTGATGTGGAAACAAGCCCTCGAGTTAAATATGTAGTAGTAGGGATATGCCGATTGTAGACCAAATCTTAAATATGTAGTAGTAGGGATATGCCGATGGTAGACCAAATCTTAAATATGTAGTAGTAGGGATATGCCGATTGTAGACCAAATCTTAAATATGTAGTAGTAGGGATATGCCGATGGTAGACCAAATCTTAAATATGTAGTAGTAGGGATATGCCGATTGTAGACCAAATCTTAAATATGTAGTAGTAGGGATATGCCGATTGTAGACCAAATCTTAAATATGTAGTAGTAGGGATATGCCGATTATAGACCAAATCTTAAATATGTAGTAGTAGGGATATGCCGATTGTAGACCAAATCTTAAATATGTAGTAGTAGGGATATGCCGATTGTAGACCAAATCTTAAATATGTAGTAGTAGGGATATGCCGATTGTAGACCAAATCTTAGATATGTAGTAGTAGGGATATGCCGATTGTAGACCAAATCTTAAATATGTAGTAGTAGGGATATGCCGATTGTAGACCAAATCTTAAATATGTAGTAGTAGGGATATGCCGATTGTAGACCCAATCTTAAATATGTAGTAGTAGGGATATGCCGATTGTAGACCAAATCTTAAATATGTAGTAGTAGGGATATGCCGATTGTAGACCAAATCTTAAATATGTAGTAGTAGGGATATGCCGATTATAGACCAAATTTTAAATATGTAGTAGTAGGGATATGCCGATTGTAGACCAAATCTTAAATATGTAGTAGTAGGGATATGCCGATTGTAGACCAAATCTTAAATATGTAGTAGTAGGGATATGCCGATTGTAGACCAAATCTTAAATATGTAGTAGTAGGGATATGCCGATTGTAGACCAAATCTTAAATATGTAGTAGTAGGGATATGCCGATTGTAGACCAAATCTTAAATATGTAGTAGTAGGGATATGCCGATAGTAGACCAAATCTTAAATATGTAGTAGTAGGGATATGCCGATTGTAGACCAAATCTTAAAAAACTCAATTTGATCTGATAACAAAACAAACTCACATTTATTATTATGTAAAGGGAAAGAAGTGTGCAGTAGAAATAAACACCTGATGTGGGAACAAGCCCTCGAGTTAAATATGTAGTAGTAGGGATATGCCGATTGTAGACCAAATCTTAAATATGTAGTTGTAGGGATATGCCGATTGTAGACCAAATCTTAAATATGTAGTAGTAGGGATATGCCGATTGTAGACCAAATCTTAAATATGTAGTAGTAGAGATATGCCGATTGTAGACCAAATCTTAAATATGTAGTAGTAGGGATATGCCGATTGTAGACCAAATCTTAAATATGTAGTAGTAGGGATATGCCGATTGTAGACCAAATCTTAAATATGTAGTAGTAGGGATATGCCGATTGTAGACCAAATCTTAAATATGTAGTAGTAGGGATATGCCGATTGTAGACCAAATCTTAAATATGTAGTAGTAGGGATATGCCGATTGTAGACCAAATCTTAAATATGTAGTAGTAGGGATATGCCGATTGTAGACCAAATCTTAAATATGTAGTAGTAGGGATATGCCGATTGTAGACCAAATCTTAAATATGTAGTAGTAGGGATATGCCGATTGTAGACCAAATCTTAAATATGTAGTAGTAGGGATATGCCGATTGTAGACCAAATCTTAAAAAACTCAATTTGATCTGATAACAAAACAAACTCACATTTATTATTATGTAAAGGGAAAGAAGTGTGCAGTAGAAATAAACACCTGATGTGGGAACAAGCCCTCGAGTTAAATATGTAGTAGTAGGGATATGCCGATTGTAGACCAAATCTTAAATATGTAGTAGTAGGGATATGCCGATTGTAGACCAAATCTTAAATATGTAGTAGTAGGGATATGCCGATTGTAGACCAAATCTTAAATATGTAGTAGTAGGGATATGCCGATTGTAGACCAAATCTTAAATATGTAGTAGTAGGGATATGCCGATTGTAGACCAAATCTTAAATATGTAGTAGTAGGGATATGCCGATTGTAGACCAAATCTTAAATATGTAGTAGTAGGGATATGCCGATTGTAGACCAAATCTTAAATATGTAGTAGTAGGGATATGCCGATTGTAGACCAAATCTTAAATATGTAGTAGTAGGAATATGCCGATTGTAGACCAAATCTTAAATATGTAGTAGTAGGGATATGCCGATTGTAGACCAAATCTTAAATATGTAGTAGTAGGGATATGCCGATTGTAGACCAAATCTTAAATATGTAGTAGTAGGGATATGCCGATTGTAGACCAAATCTTAAATATGTAGTAGTAGGGATATGCCGATTGTAGACCAAATCTTAAATATGTAGTAGTAGGGATATGCCGATTGTAGACCAAATCTTAAATATGTAGTAGTAGGGATATGCCGATTGTAGACCAAATCTTAAATATGTAGTAGTAGGGATATGCCGATTGTAGACCAAATCTTAAATATGTAGTAGTAGGGATATGCCGATTGTAGACCAAATCTTAAATATGTAGTAGTAGGGATATGCCGATTGTAGACCAAATCTTAAAAAACTCAATTTGATCTGATAACAAAACAAACTCACATTTATTATTATGTAAAGGGAAAGAAGTGTGCAGTAGAAATAAACACCTGATGTGGGAACAAGCCCTCGAGTTAAATATGTAGTAGTAGGGATATGCCGATTGTAGACCAAATCTTAAATATGTAGTAGTAGGGATATGCCGATTGTAGACCAAATCTTAAATATGTAGTAGTAGGGATATGCCGATTGTAGACCAAATCTAAAATATGTAGTAGTAGGGATATGCCGATTGTAGACCAAATCTTAAATATGTAGTAGTAGGGATATGCCGATTGTAGACCAAATCTTAAATATGTAGTAGTAGGGATATGCCGATTGTAGACCAAATCTTAAATATGTAGTAGTAGGGATATGCCGATTGTAGACCAAATCTTAAATATGTAGTAGTAGGGATATGCCGATTGTAGACCAAATCTTAAATATGTAGTAGTAGGGATATGCCGATTGTAGACCAAATCTTAAATATGTAGTAGTAGGGATATGCCGATTGTAGACCAAATCTTAAATATGTAGTAGTAGGGATATGCCGATTGTAGACCAAATCTTAAATATGTAGTAGTAGGGATATGCCGATTGTAGACCAAATCTTAAATATGTAGTAGTAGGGATATGCCGATTGTAGACCAAATCTTAAATATGTAGTAGTAGGGATATGCCGATTGTAGACCAAATCTTAAAAAACTCAATTTGACCTGATAACAAAACAAACTCACATTTATTATTATGTAAAGGGAAAGAAGTGTGCAGTAGAAATAAACACCTGATGTGGGAACAAGCCCTCGAGTTAAATATGTAGTAGTAGGGATATGCCGATTGTAGACCAAATCTTAAATATGTAGTAGTAGGGATATGCCGATTGTAGACCAAATCTTAAATATGTAGTAGTAGGGATATGCCGATTGTAGACCAAATCTTAAATATGTAGTAGTAGGGATATGCCGATTGTAGACCAAATCTTAAATATGTAGTAGTAGGGATATGCCGATTGTAGACCAAATCTTAAATATGTAGTAGTAGGGATATGCCGATTGTAGACCAAATCTTAAATATGTAGTAGTAGGGATATGCCGATTGTAGACCAAATCTTAAATATGTAGTAGTAGGGATATGCCGATTGTAGACCAAATCTTAAAAAACTCAATTTGATCTGATAACAAAACAAACTCACATTTATTATTATGTAAAGGGAAAGAAGTGTGCAGTAGAAATAAACACCTGATGTGGGAACAAGCCCTCGAGTTAAATATGTAGTAGTAGGGATATGCCGATTGTAGACCAAATCTTAAATATGTAGTAGTAGGGATATGCCGATTGTAGACCAAATCTTAAATATGTAGTAGTAGGGATATGCCGATTGTAGACCAAATCTAAAATATGTAGTAGTAGGGATATGCCGATTGTAGACCAAATCTTAAATATGTAGTAGTAGGGATATGCCGATTGTAGACCAAATCTTAAATATGTAGTAGTAGGGATATGCCGATTGTAGACCAAATCTTAAATATGTAGTAGTAGGGATATGCCGATTGTAGACCAAATCTTAAATATGTAGTAGTAGGGATATGCCGATTGTAGACCAAATCTTAAATATGTAGTAGTAGGGATATGCCGATTGTAGACCAAATCTTAAATATGTAGTAGTAGGGATATGCCGATTGTAGACCAAATCTTAAATATGTAGTAGTAGGGATATGCCGATTGTAGACCAAATCTTAAATATGTAGTAGTAGGGATATGCCGATTGTAGACCAAATCTTAAATATGTAGTAGTAGGGATATGCCGATTGTAGACCAAATCTTAAATATGTAGTAGTAGGGATATGCCGATTGTAGACCAAATCTTAAAAAACTCAATTTGACCTGATAACAAAACAAACTCACATTTATTATTATGTAAAGGGAAAGAAGTGTGCAGTAGAAATAAACACCTGATGTGGGAACAAGCCCTCGAGTTAAATATGTAGTAGTAGGGATATGCCGATTGTAGACCAAATCTTAAATATGTAGTAGTAGGGATATGCCGATTGTAGACCAAATCTTAAATATGTAGTAGTAGGGATATGCCGATTGTAGACCAAATCTTAAATATGTAGTAGTAGGGATATGCCGATTGTAGACCAAATCTTAAATATGTAGTAGTAGGGATATGCCGATTGTAGACCAAATCTTAAATATGTAGTAGTAGGGATATGCCGATTGTAGACCAAATCTTAAATATGTAGTAGTAGGGATATGCCGATTGTAGACCAAATCTTAAATATGTAGTAGTAGGGATATGCCGATTGTAGACCAAATCTTAAATATGTAGTAGTAGGGATATGCTGATTGTAGACCAAATCTTAAATATGTAGTAGTAGCGATATGCCGATTGTAGACCAAATCTTAAATATGTAGTAGTAGGGATATGCCGATTGTAGACCAAATCTTAAATATGTAGTAGTAGGGATATGCCGATTGTAGACCAAATCTTAAATATGTAGTAGTAGGGATATGCCGATTGTAGACCAAATCTTAAAAAACTCAATTTGATCTGATAACAAAACAAACTCACATTTATTATTATGTAAAGGGAAAGAAGTGTGCAGTAGAAATAAACACCTGATGTGGGAACAAGCCCTCGAGTTAAATATGTAGTAGTAGGGATATGCCGATTGTAGACCAAATCTTAAATATGTAGTAGTAGGGATATGCCGATTGTAGACCAAATCTTAAATATGTAGTAGTAGGGATATGCCGATTGTAGACCAAATCTTAAATATGTAGTAGTAGGGATATGCCGATTGTAGACCAAATCTTAAATATGTAGTAGTAGGGATATGCCGATTGTAGACCAAATCTTAAAAAACTCAATTTGACCTGATAACAAAACAAACTCACATTTATTATTATGTAAAGGGAAAGAAGTGTGCAGTAGAAATAAACACCTGATGTGGGAACAAGCCCTCGAGTTAAATATGTAGTAGTAGGGATATGCCGATTGTAGACCAAATCTTAAATATGTAGTAGTAGGGATATGCCGATTGTAGACCAAATCTTAAATATGTAGTAGTAGGGATATGCCGATTGTAGACCAAATCTTAAATATGTAGTAGTAGGGATATGCCGATTGTAGACCAAATCTTAAATATGTAGTAGTAGGGATATGCCGATTGTAGACCAAATCTTAAATATGTAGTAGTAGGGATATGCCGATTGTAGACCAAATCTTAAATATGTAGTAGTAGGGATATGCCGATTGTAGACCAAATCTTAAATATGTAGTAGTAGGGATATGCCGATTGTAGACCAAATCTTAAATATGTAGTAGTAGGGATATGCTGATTGTAGACCAAATCTTAAATATGTAGTAGTAGGGATATGCCGATTGTAGACCAAATCTTAAAAAACTCAATTTGATCTGATAACAAAACAAACTCACATTTATTATTATGTAAAGGGAAAGAAGTGTGCAGTAGAAATAAACACCTGATGTGGGAACAAGCCCTCGAGTTAAATATGTAGTAGTAGGGATATGCCGATTGTAGACCAAATCTTAAATATGTAGTAGTAGGGATATGCCGATTGTAGACCAAATCTTAAATATGTAGTAGTAGGGATATGCCGATTGTAGACCAAATCTTAAATATGTAGTAGTAGGGATATGCCGATTGTAGACCAAATCTTAAATATGTAGTAGTAGGAATATGCCGATTGTAGACCAAATCTTAAATATGTAGTAGTAGGGATATGCCGATTGTAGACCAAATCTTAAATATGTAGTAGTAGGGATATGCCGATTATAGACCAAATCTTAAATATGTAGTAGTAGGGATATGCCGATTGTAGACCAAATCTTAAATATGTAGTAGTAGGGATATGCCGATTGTAGACCAAATCTTAAATATGTAGTAGTAGGGATATGCCGATTGTAGACCAAATCTTAAATATGTAGTAGTAGAGATATGCCGATTGTAGACCAAATCTTAAATATGTAGTAGTAGGGATATGCCGATTGTAGACCAAATCTTAAATATGTAGTAGTAGGGATATGCCGATTGTAGACCAAATCTTAAATATGTAGTAGTAGGGATATGCCGATTGTAGACCAAATCTTAAATATGTAGTAGTAGGGATATGCCGATTGTAGACCAAATCTTAAAAATGTAGTAGTAGGGATATGCCGATTGTAGACCAAATCTTAAATATGTAGTAGTAGGGATATGCCGATTGTAGACCAAATCTTAAATATGTAGTAGTAGGGATATGCCGATTGTAGACCAAATCTTAAATATGTAGTAGTAGGGATATGCCGATTGTAGACCAAATCTTAAAAAACTCAATTTGATCTGATAACAAAACAAACTCACATTTATTATTATGTAAAGGGAAAGAAGTGTGCAGTAGAAATAAACACCTGATGTGGGAACAAGCCCTCGAGTTAAATATGTAGTAGTAGGGATATGCCGATTGTAGACCAAATCTTAAATATGTAGTAGTAGGGATATGCCGATTGTAGACCAAATCTTAAATATGTAGTAGTAGGGATATGCCGATTGTAGACCAAATCTTAAATATGTAGTAGTAGGGATATGCCGATTGTAGACCAAATCTTAAATATGTAGTAGTAGGGATATGCCGATTGTAGACCAAATCTTAAATATGTAGTAGTAGGGATATGCCGATTGTAGACCAAATCTTAAATATGTAGTAGTAGGGATATGCCGATTATAGACCAAATCTTAAATATGTAGTAGTAGGGATATGCCGATTGTAGACCAAATCTTAAATATGTAGTAGTAAGGATATGCCGATTGTAGACCAAATCTTAAATATGTAGTAGTAGAGATATGCCGATTGTAGACCAAATCTTAAATATGTAGTAGTAGGGATATGCCGATTGTAGACCAAATCTTAAATATGTAGTAGTAGGGATATGCCGATTGTAGACCAAATCTTAAATATGTAGTAGTAGGGATATGCCGATTGTAGACCAAATCTTAAATATGTAGTAGTAGGGATATGCCGATTGTAGACCAAATCTTAAATATGTAGTAGTAGGGATATGCCGATTGTAGACCAAATCTTAAATATGTAGTAGTAGGGATATGCCGATTGTAGACCAAATCTTAAATATGTAGTAGTAGGGATATGCCGATTGTAGACCAAATCTTAAATATGTAGTAGTAGGGATATGCCGATTGTAGACCAAATCTTAAAAAACTCAATTTGATCTGATAACAAAACAAACTCACATTTATTATTATGTAAAGGGAAAGAAGTTTGCAGTAGAAATAAACACCTGATGTGGGAACAAGCCCTCGAGTTAAATATGTAGTAGTAGGGATATGCCGATTGTAGACCAAATCTTAAATATGTAGTAGTAGGGATATGCCGATTGTAGACCAAATCTTAAATATGTAGTAGTAGGGATATGCCGATTGTAGACCAAATCTTAAATATGTAGTAGTAGGGATATGCCGATTGTAGACCAAATCTTAAATATGTAGTAGTAGGGATATGCCGATTGTAGACCAAATCTTAAATATGTAGTAGTAGGGATATGCCGATTGTAGACCAAATCTTAAAAAACTCAATTTGATCTGATAACAAAACAAACTCACATTTATTATTATGTAAAGGGAAAGAAGTTTGCAGTAGAAATAAACACCTGATGTGGGAACAAGCCCTCGAGTTAAATATGTAGTAGTAGGGATATGCCGATTGTAGACCAAATCTTAAATATGTAGTAGTAGGGATATGCCGATTGTAGACCAAATCTTAAATATGTAGTAGTAGGGATATGCCGATTGTAGACCAAATCTTAAATATGTAGTAGTAGGGATATGCCGATTGTAGACCAAATCTTAAATATGTAGTAGTAGGGATATGCCGATTGTAGACCAAATCTTAAATATGTAGTAGTAGGGATATGCCGATTGTAGACCAAATCTTATATATGTAGTAGTAGGGATATGCCGATTATAGACCAAATCTTAAATATGTAGTAGTAGGGATATGCCGATTGTAGACCAAATCTTAAATATGTAGTAGTAGGGATATGCCGATTGTAGACCAAATCTTAAATATGTAGTAGTAGGGATATGCCGATTGTAGACCAAATCTTAAATATGTAGTAGTAGGGATATGCCGATTGTAGACCAAATCTTAAATATGTAGTAGTAGGGATATGCCGATTGTAGACCAAATCTTAAATATGTAGTAGTAGGGATATGCCGATTGTAGACCAAATCTTAAATATGTAGTAGTAGGGATATGCCGATTGTAGACCAAATCTTAAATATGTAGTAGTAGAGATATGCCGATTGTAGACCAAATCTTAAATATGTACTAGTAGGGATATGCCGATTGTAGACCAAATCTTAAATATGTAGTAGTTGGGATATTCCGATTGTAGACCAAATCTTAAATATGTAGTAGTAGGGGTATGCCGATTGTAGACCAAATCTTAAATATGTAGTAGTAGGGATATGCCGATTGTAGACCAACTCTTAAATATGTAGTAGTAGGGATATGCCGATTGTAGACCAAATCTTAAATATGTAGTAGTAGGGATATGCCGATTGTAGACCAAATCTTAAATATGTAGTAGTAGGGATATGCCGATTGTAGACCAAATCTTAAATATGTAGTAGTAGGGATATGCCGATTGTAGACCAAATCTTAAATATGTAGTAGTAGGGATATGCCGATTGTAGACCAAATCTTAAATATGTAGTAGTAGGGATATGCCGATTGTAGACCAAATCTTAAATATGTAGTAGTAGGGATATGCCGATTGTAGACCAAATCTTAAATATGTAGTAGTAGGGATATGCCGATTGTAGACCAAATCTTAAATATGTAGTAGTAGGGATATGCCGATTATAGACCAAATCTTAAATATGTAGTAGTAGGGATATGCCGATTGTAGACCAAATCTTAAATATGTAGTAGTAGGGATATGCCGATTGTAGACCAAATCTTAAATATGTAGTAGTAGGGATATGCCGATTGTAGACCAAATCTTAAATATGTAGTAGTAGGGATATGCCGATTGTAGACCAAATCTTAAATATGTAGTAGTAGGGATATGCCGATTGTAGACCAAATCTTAAATATGTAGTAGTAGGGATATGCCGATTGTAGACCAAATCTTAAATATGTAGTAGTAGGGATATGCCGATTGTAGACCAAATCTTAAATATGTAGTAGTAGGGATATGCCGATTGTAGACCAAATCTTAAATATGTAGTAGTAGAGATATGCCGATTGTAGAAAAAATCTTAAATATGTAGTAGTAGGGATATGCCGATTGTAGACCAAATCTTAAATATGTAGCAGTAGGAATATTCCGATTGTAGACCAAATCTTAAATATGTAGTAGTAGGGATATGCCGATTGTAGACCAAATCTTAAATATGTAGTAGTAGGGATATGCCGATTGTAGACCAAATCTTAAATATGTAGTAGTAGGGATATGCCGATTGTAGACCAAATCTTAAATATGTAGTAGTAGGGATATGCCGATTGTAGACCAAATCTTAAATATGTAGTAGTAGGGATATGCCGATTGTAGACCAAATCTTAAATATGTAGTAGTAGGGATATGCCGATTGTAGACCAAATCTTAAATATGTAGTAGTAGGGATATGCCGATTGTAGACCAAATCTTAAATATGTAGTAGTAGGGATATGCCGATTGTAGACCAAATCTTAAAAAACTCAATTTGATCTGATAACAAAACAAACTCACATTTATTATTATGTAAAGGGAAAGAAGTGTGCAGTAGAAATAAACACCTGATGTGGGAACAAGCCCTCGAGTTAAATATGTAGTAGTAGGGATATGCCGATTGTAGACCAAATCTTAAATATGTAGTAGTAGGGATATGCCGATTGTAGACCAAATCTTAAATATGTAGTAGTAGGGATATGCCGATTGTAGACCAAATCTTAAATATGTAGTAGTAGGGATATGCCGATTGTAGACCAAATCTTAAATATGTAGTAGTAGGGATATGCCGATTGTAGACCAAATCTTAAATATGTAGTAGTAGGGATATGCCGATTGTAGACCAAATCTTAATTATGTAGTAGTAGGGATATGCCGATTGTAGACCAAATCTTAAATATGTAGTAGTAGGGATATGCCGATTGTAGACCAAATCTTAAATATGTAGTAGTAGGGATATGCCGATTGTAGACCAAATCTTAAATATGTAGTAGTAGGGATATGCCGATTGTAGACCAAATCTTAAATATGTAGTAGTAGGGATATGCCGATTGTAGACCAAATCTTAAATATGTAGTAGTAGAGATATGCCGATTGTAGACAAAATCTTAAATATGTAGTAGTAGGGATATGCCGATTGTAGACCAAATCTTAAATATGTAGCAGTAGGGATATTCCGATTGTAGACCAAATCTTAAATATGTAGTAGTAGGGATATGCCGATTGTAGACCAAATCTTAAATATGTAGTAGTAGGGATATGCCGATTGTAGACCAAATCTTAAATATGTAGTAGTAGGGATATGCCGATTGTAGACCAAATCTTAAATATGTAGTAGTAGGGATATGCCGATTGTAGACCAAATCTTAAATATGTAGTAGTAGGGATATGCCGATTGTAGACCAAATCTTAAATATGTAGTAGTAGGGATATGCCGATTGTAGACCAAATCTTAAATATGTAGTAGTAGGGATATGCCGATTGTAGACCAAATCTTAAATATGTAGTAGTAGGGATATGCCGATTGTAGACCAAATCTTAAATATGTAGTAGTAGGGATATGCCGATTGTAGACCAAATCTTAAATATGTAGTAGTAGGGATATGCCGATTGTAGACCAAATCTTAAATATGTAGTAGTAGGGATATGCCGATTGTAGACCAAATCTTAAATATGTAGTAGTAGGGATAAGCCGATTATAGACCAAATCTTAAATATGTAGTAGTAGGGATATGCCGATTGTAGACCAAATCTTAAAAAACTCAATTTGATCTGATAACAAAACAAACTCACATTTATTATTATGTAAAGGGAAAGAAGTGTGCAGTAGAAATAAACACCTGATGTGGGAACAAGCCCTCGAGTTAAATATGTAGTAGTAGGGATATGCCGATTGTAGACCAAATCTTAAATATGTAGTAGTAGGGATATGCCGATTGTAGACCAAATCTTAAATATGTAGTAGTAGGGATATGCCGATTGTAGACCAAATCTTAAATATGTAGTAGTAGGGATATGCCGATTGTAGACCAAATCTTAAATATGTAGTAGTAGGGATATGCCGATTGTAGACCAAATCTTAAATATGTAGTAGTAGGGATATGCCGATTGTAGACCAAATCTTAAATATGTAGTAGTAGGGATATGCCGATTGTAGACCAAATCTTAAATATGTAGTAGTAGGGATATTCCGATTGTAGACCAAATCTTAAATATGTAGTAGTAGGGATATGCCGATTGTAGACCAAATCTTAAATATGTAGTAGTAGGGATATGCCGATTGTAGACCAAATCTTAAATATGTAGTAGTAGGGATATGCCGATTGTAGACCAAATCTTAAATATGTAGTAGTAGGGATATGCCGATTGTAGACCAAATCTTAAATATGTAGTAGTAGGGATATGCCGATTGTAGACCAAATCTTAAATATGTAGTAGTAGGGATATGCCGATTGTAGACCAAATCTTAAATATGTAGTAGTAGGGATATGCCGATTGTAGACCAAATCTTAAATATGTAGTAGTAGGGATATGCCGATTGTAGACCAAATCTTAAATATGTAGTAGTAGGGATATGCCGATTGTAGACCAAATCTTAAATATGTAGTAGTAGGGATATGCCGATTGTAGACCAAATCTTAAAAAACTCAATTTGATCTGATAACAAAACAAACTCACATTTATTATTATGTAAAGGGAAAGAAGTGTGCAGTAGAAATAAACACCTGATGTGGGAACAAGCCCTCGAGTTAAATATGTAGTAGTAGGGATATGCCGATTGTAGACCAAATCTTAAATATGTAGTAGTAGGGATATGCCGATTGTAGACCAAATCTTAAATATGTAGTAGTAGGGATATGCCGATTGTAGACCAAATCTTAAATATGTAGTAGTAGGGATATGCCGATTGTAGACCAAATCTTAAATATGTAGTAGTAGGGATATGCCGATTGTAGACCAAATCTTAAATATGTAGTAGTAGGGATATGCCGATTGTAGACCAAATCTTAAATATGTAGTAGTAGGGATATGCCGATTGTAGACCAAATCTTAAATATGTAGTAGTAGGGATATGCCGATTATAGACCAAATCTTAAATATGTAGTAGTAGGGATATGCCGATTGTAGACCAAATCTTAAAAAACTCAATTTGATCTGATAACAAAACAAACTCACATTTATTATTATGTAAAGGGAAAGAAGTGTGCAGTAGAAATAAACACCTGATGTGGGAACAAGCCCTCGAGTTAAATATGTAGTAGTAGGGATATGCCGATTGTAGACCAAATCTTAAATATGTAGTAGTAGGGATATGCCGATTGTAGACCAAATCTTAAATATGTAGTAGTAGGGATATGCCGATTGTAGACCAAATCTTAAATATGTAGTAGTAGGGATATGCCGATTGTAGACCAAATCTTAAATATGTAGTAGTAGGGATATGGCGATTGTAGACCAAATCTTAAATATGTAGTAGTAGGGATATGCCGATTGTAGACCAAATCTTAAATATGTAGTAGTAGGGATATGCCGATTGTAGACCAAATCTTAAATATGTAGTAGTAGGGATATGCCGATTGTAGACCAAATCTTAAATATGTAGTAGTAGGGATATGCCGATTGTAGACCAAATCTTAAATATGTAGTAGTAGGGATATGCCGATTGTAGACCAAATCTTAAATATGTAGTAGTAGGGATATGCCGATTGTAGACCAAATCTTAAATATGTAGTAGTAGGGATATGCCAATTGTAGACCAAATCTTAAATATGTAGTAGTAGGGATATGCCGATTGTAGACCAAATCTTAAATATGTAGTAGTAGGGATATGCCGATTGTAGACCAAATCTTAAATATGTAGTAGTAGGGATATGCCGATTGTAGACCAAATCTTAAATATGTAGTAGTGGGGATATGCCGATTGTAGACCAAATCTTAAATATGTAGTAGTAGGGATATGCCGATTGTAGACCAAATCTTAAATATGTAGTAGTAGGGATATGCCGATTGTAGACCAAATCTTAAATATGTAGTAGTAGGGATATGCCGATTGTAGACCAAATCTTAAATATGTAGTAGTAGGGATATGCCGATTGTAGACCAAATCTTAAAAAACTCAATTTGATCTGATAACAAAACAAACTCACATTTATTATTATGTAAAGGGAAAGAAGTGTGCAGTAGAAATAAACACCTGATGTGGGAACAAGCCCTCGAGTTAAATATGTAGTAGTAGGGATATGCCGATTGTAGACCAAATCTTAAATATGTAGTAGTAGGGATATGCCGATTGTAGACCAAATCTTAAATATGTAGTAGTAGGGATATGCCGATTGTAGACCAAATCTTAAATATGTAGTAGTAGGGATATGCCGATTGTAGACCAAATCTTAAATATGTAGTAGTAGGGATATGCCGATTGTAGACCAAATCTTAAATATGTAGTAGTAGGGATATGCCGGTTGTAGACCAAATCTTAAATATGTAGTAGTAGGGATATGCCGATTGTAGACCAAATCTTAAATATGTAGTAGTAGGGATATGCCGATTGTAGACCAAATCTTAAATATGTAGTAGTAGGGATATGCCGATTATAGACCAAATCTTAAATATGTAGTAGTAGGGATATGCCGATTGTAGACCAAATCTTAAATATGTAGTAGTAGGGATATGCCGATTGTAGACCAAATCTTAAATATGTAGTAGTAGGGATATGCCGATTGTAGACCAAATCTTAAATATGTAGTAGTAGGGATATGCCGATTGTAGACCAAATCTTAAATATGTAGTAGTAGGGATATGCCGATTGTAGACCAAATCTTAAATATGTAGTAGTAGGGATATGCCGATTGTAGACCAAATCTTAAATATGTAGTAGTAGGGATATGCCGATTGTAGACCAAATCTTAAATATGTAGTAGTAGGGATATGCCGATTGTAGACCAAATCTTAAATATGTAGTAGTAGGGATATGCCGATTGTAGACCAAATCTTAAATATGTAGTAGTAGGGATATGCCGATTGTAGACCAAATCTTAAATATGTAGTAGTAGGGATATGCCGATTGTAGACCAAATCTTAAATATGTAGTAGTAGGGATATGCCAATTGTAGACCAAATCTTAAATATGTAGTAGTAGGGATATGCCGATTATAGACCAAATCTTAAATATGTAGTAGTAGGGATATGCCGATTGTAGACCAAATCTTAAATATGTAGTAGTAGGGATATGCCGATTGTAGACCAAATCTTAAATATGTAGTAGTAGGGATATGCCGATTGTAGACCAAATCTTAAATATGTAGTAGTAGGGATATGCCGATTGTAGACCAAATCTTAAATATGTAGTAGTAGGGATATGCCGATTGTAGACCAAATCTTAAATATGTAGTAGTAGGGATATGCCGATTGTAGACCAAATCTTAAAAAACTCAATTTGATCTGATAACAAAACAAACTCACATTTATTATTATGTAAAGGGAAAGAAGTGTGCAGTAGAAATAAACACCTGATGTGGGAACAAGCCCTCGAGTTAAATATGTAGTAGTAGGGATATGCCGATTGTAGACCAAATCTTAAATATGTAGTAGTAGGGATATGCCGATTGTAGACCAAATCTTAAATATGTAGTAGTAGGGATATGCCGATTGTAGACCAAATCTTAAATATGTAGTAGTAGGGATATGCCGATTGTAGACCAAATCTTAAATATGTAGTAGTAGGGATATGCCGATTGTAGACCAAATCTTAAATATGTAGTAGTAGGGATATGCCGATTGTAGACCAAATCTTAAATATGTAGTAGTAGGGATATGCCGATTGTAGACCAAATCTTAAATATGTAGTAGTAGGGATATGCCGATTATAGACCAAATCTTAAATATGTAGTAGTAGGGATATGCCGATTGTAGACCAAATCTTAAAAAACTCAATTTGATCTGATAACAAAACAAACTCACATTTATTATTATGTAAAGGGAAAGAAGTGTGCAGTAGAAATAAACACCTGATGTGGGAACAAGCCCTCGAGTTAAATATGTAGTAGTAGGGATATGCCGATTGTAGACCAAATCTTAAATATGTAGTAGTAGGGATATGCCGATTGTAGACCAAATCTTAAATATGTAGTAGTAGGGATATGCCGATTGTAGACCAAATCTTAAATATGTAGTAGTAGGGATATGCCGATTGTAGACCAAATCTTAAATATGTAGTAGTAGGGATATGGCGATTGTAGACCAAATCTTAAATATGTAGTAGTAGGGATATGCCGATTGTAGACCAAATCTTAAATATGTAGTAGTAGGGATATGCCGATTGTAGACCAAATCTTAAATATGTAGTAGTAGGGATATGCCGATTGTAGACCAAATCTTAAATATGTAGTAGTAGGGATATGCCGATTGTAGACCAAATCTTAAATATGTAGTAGTAGGGATATGCCGATTGTAGACCAAATCTTAAATATGTAGTAGTAGGGATATGCCGATTGTAGACCAAATCTTAAATATGTAGTAGTAGGGATATGCCAATTGTAGACCAAATCTTAAATATGTAGTAGTAGGGATATGCCGATTGTAGACCAAATCTTAAATATGTAGTAGTAGGGATATGCCGATTGTAGACCAAATCTTAAATATGTAGTAGTAGGGATATGCCGATTGTAGACCAAATCTTAAATATGTAGTAGTGGGGATATGCCGATTGTAGACCAAATCTTAAATATGTAGTAGTAGGGATATGCCGATTGTAGACCAAATCTTAAATATGTAGTAGTAGGGATATGCCGATTGTAGACCAAATCTTAAATATGTAGTAGTAGGGATATGCCGATTGTAGACCAAATCTTAAATATGTAGTAGTAGGGATATGCCGATTGTAGACCAAATCTTAAAAAACTCAATTTGATCTGATAACAAAACAAACTCACATTTATTATTATGTAAAGGGAAAGAAGTGTGCAGTAGAAATAAACACCTGATGTGGGAACAAGCCCTCGAGTTAAATATGTAGTAGTAGGGATATGCCGATTGTAGACCAAATCTTAAATATGTAGTAGTAGGGATATGCCGATTGTAGACCAAATCTTAAATATGTAGTAGTAGGGATATGCCGATTGTAGACCAAATCTTAAATATGTAGTAGTAGGGATATGCCGATTGTAGACCAAATCTTAAATATGTAGTAGTAGGGATATGCCGATTGTAGACCAAATCTTAAATATGTAGTAGTAGGGATATGCCGATTGTAGACCAAATCTTAAATATGTAGTAGTAGGGATATGCCGATTGTAGACCAAATCTTAAATATGTAGTAGTAGGGATATGCCGATTGTAGACCAAATCTTAAATATGTAGTAGTAGGGATATGCCGATTATAGACCAAATCTTAAATATGTAGTAGTAGGGATATGCCGATTGTAGACCAAATCTTAAATATGTAGTAGTAGGGATATGCCGATTGTAGACCAAATCTTAAATATGTAGTAGTAGGGATATGCCGATTGTAGACCAAATCTTAAATATGTAGTAGTAGGGATATGCCGATTGTAGACCAAATCTTAAATATGTAGTAGTAGGGATATGCCGATTGTAGACCAAATCTTAAATATGTAGTAGTAGGGATATGCCGATTGTAGACCAAATCTTAAATATGTAGTAGTAGGGATATGCCGATTGTAGACCAAATCTTAAATATGTAGTAGTAGGGATATGCCGATTGTAGACCAAATCTTAAATATGTAGTAGTAGGGATATGCCGATTGTAGACCAAATCTTAAATATGTAGTAGTAGGGATATGCCGATTGTAGACCAAATCTTAAATATGTAGTAGTAGGGATATGCCGATTGTAGACCAAATCTTAAATATGTAGTAGTAGGGATATGCCAATTGTAGACCAAATCTTAAATATGTAGTAGTAGGGATATGCCGATTGTAGACCAAATCTTAATTATGTAGTAGTAGGGATATGCCGATTGTAGACCAAATCTTAAATATGTAGTAGTAGGGATATGCCGATTGTAGACCAAATCTTAAATATGTAGTAGTAGGGATATGCCGATTGTAGACCAAATCTTAAATATGTAGTAGTAGGGATATGCCGATTGTAGACCAAATCTTAAATATGTAGTAGTAGGGATATGCCGATTGTAGACCAAATCTTAAATATGTAGTAGTAGGGATATGCCGATTGTAGACCAAATCTTAAATATGTAGTAGTAGGGATATGCCGATTGTAGACCAAATCTTAAATATGTAGTAGTAGGGATATGCCGATTATAGACCAAATCTTAAATATGTAGTAGTAGGGATATGCCGATTGTAGACCAAATCTTAAATATGTAGTAGTAGGGATATGCCGATTGTAGACCAAATCTTAAATATGTAGTAGTAGGGATATGCCGATTGTAGACCAAATCTTAAATATGTAGTAGTAGGGATATGCCGATTGTAGACCAAATCTTAAATATGTAGTAGTAGGGATATGCCGATTGTAGACCAAATCTTAAATATGTAGTAGTAGGGATATGCCGATTGTAGACCAAATCTTAAATATGTAGTAGTAGGGATATGCCGATTGTAGACCAAATCTTAAATATGTAGTAGTAGGGATATGCCGATTGTAGACCAAATCTTAAATATGTAGTAGTAGGGATATGCCGATTGTAGACCAAATCTTAAATATGTAGTAGTAGGGATATGCCGATTGTAGACCAAATCTTAAATATGTAGTAGTAGGGATATGCCGATTGTAGACCAAATCTTAAATATGTAGTAGTAGGGATATGCCAATTGTAGACCAAATCTTAAATATGTAGTAGTAGGGATATGCCGATTGTAGACCAAATCTTAAATATGTAGTAGTAGGGATATGCCGATTGTAGACCAAATCTTAAATATGTAGTAGTAGGGATATGCCGATTGTAGACCAAATCTTAAATATGTAGTAGTGGGGATATGCTGATTGTAGACCAAATCTTAAATATGTAGTAGTAGGGATATGCCGATTGTAGACCAAATCTTAAATATGTAGTAGTAGGGATATGCCGATTGTAGACCAAATCTTAAATATGTAGTAGTGGGGATATGCCGATTGTAGACCAAATCTTAAATATGTAGTAGTAGGGATATGCCGATTGTAGACCAAATCTTAAATATGTAGTAGTAGGGATATGCCGATTGTAGACCAAATCTTAAATATGTAGTAGTAGGGATATGCCGATTGTAGACCAAATCTTAAATATGTAGTAGTAGGGATATGCCGATTGTAGACCAAATCTTAAATATGTAGTAGTAGGGATATGCCGATTGTAGACCAAATCTTAAATATGTAGTAGTAGGGATATGCCGATTGTAGACCAAATCTTAAATATGTAGTAGTAGGGATATGCCGATTGTAGACCAAATCTTAAATATGTAGTAGTAGGGATATGCCGATTGTAGACCAAATCTTAAATATGTAGTAGTAGGGATATGCCGATTATAGACCAAATCTTAAATATGTAGTAGTAGGGATATGCCGATTGTAGACCAAATCTTAAAAAACTCAATTTGATCTGATAACAAAACAAACTCACATTTATTATTATGTAAAGGGAAAGAAGTGTGCAGTAGAAATAAACACCTGATGTGGGAACAAGCCCTCGAGTTAAATATGTAGTAGTAGGGATATGCCGATTGTAGACCAAATCTTAAATATGTAGTAGTAGGGATATGCCGATTGTAGACCAAATCTTAAATATGTAGTAGTAGGGATATGCCGATTGTAGACCAAATCTTAAATATGTAGTAGTAGGGATATGCCGATTGTAGACCAAATCTTAAATATGTAGTAGTAGGGATATGGCGATTGTAGACCAAATCTTAAATATGTAGTAGTAGGGATATGCCGATTGTAGACCAAATCTTAAATATGTAGTAGTAGGGATATGCCGATTGTAGACCAAATCTTAAATATGTAGTAGTAGGGATATGCCGATTGTAGACCAAATCTTAAATATGTAGTAGTAGGGATATGCCGATTGTAGACCAAATCTTAAATATGTAGTAGTAGGGATATGCCGATTGTAGACCAAATCTTAAATATGTAGTAGTAGGGATATGCCAATTGTAGACCAAATCTTAAATATGTAGTAGTAGGGATATGCCGATTGTAGACCAAATCTTAAATATGTAGTAGTAGGGATATGCCGATTGTAGACCAAATCTTAAATATGTAGTAGTAGGGATATGCCGATTGTAGACCAAATCTTAAATATGTAGTAGTGGGGATATGCCGATTGTAGACCAAATCTTAAATATGTAGTAGTAGGGATATGCCGATTGTAGACCAAATCTTAAATATGTAGTAGTAGGGATATGCCGATTGTAGACCAAATCTTAAATATGTAGTAGTAGGGATATGCCGATTGTAGACCAAATCTTAAATATGTAGTAGTAGGGATATGCCGATTGTAGACCAAATCTTAAAAAACTCAATTTGATCTGATAACAAAACAAACTCACATTTATTATTATGTAAAGGGAAAGAAGTGTGCAGTAGAAATAAACACCTGATGTGGGAACAAGCCCTCGAGTTAAATATGTAGTAGTAGGGATATGCCGATTGTAGACCAAATCTTAAATATGTAGTAGTAGGGATATGCCGATTGTAGACCAAATCTTAAATATGTAGTAGTAGGGATATGCCGATTGTAGACCAAATCTTAAATATGTAGTAGTAGGGATATGCCGATTGTAGACCAAATCTTAAATATGTAGTAGTAGGGATATGCCGATTGTAGACCAAATCTTAAATATGTAGTAGTAGGGATATGCCGATTGTAGACCAAATCTTAAATATGTAGTAGTAGGGATATGCCGATTATAGACCAAATCTTAAATATGTAGTAGTAGGGATATGCCGATTGTAGACCAAATCTTAAATATGTAGTAGTAGGGATATGCCGATTGTAGACCAAATCTTAAATATGTAGTAGTAGGGATATGCCGATTGTAGACCAAATCTTAAATATGTAGTAGTAGGGATATGCCGATTGTAGACCAAATCTTAAATATGTAGTAGTAGGGATATGCCGATTGTAGACCAAATCTTAAATATGTAGTAGTAGGGATATGCCGATTGTAGACCAAATCTTAAATATGTAGTAGTAGGGATATGCCGATTGTAGACCAAATCTTAAATATGTAGTAGTAGGGATATGCCGATTGTAGACCAAATCTTAAATATGTAGTAGTAGGGATATGCCGATTGTAGACCAAATCTTAAATATGTAGTAGTAGGGATATGCCGATTGTAGACCAAATCTTAAATATGTAGTAGTAGGGATATGCCGATTGTAGACCAAATCTTAAATATGTAGTAGTAGGGATATGCCAATTGTAGACCAAATCTTAAATATGTAGTAGTAGGGATATGCCGATTGTAGACCAAATCTTAAATATGTAGTAGTAGGGATATGCCGATTGTAGACCAAATCTTAAATATGTAGTAGTAGGGATATGCCGATTGTAGACCAAATCTTAAATATGTAGTAGTAGGGATATGCCGATTGTAGACCAAATCTTAAATATGTAGTAGTAGGGATATGCCGATTGTAGACCAAATCTTAAATATGTAGTAGTAGGGATATGCCGATTGTAGACCAAATCTTAAATATGTAGTAGTAGGGATATGCCGATTGTAGACCAAATCTTAAATATGTAGTAGTAGGGATATGCCGATTGTAGACCAAATCTTAAATATGTAGTAGTAGGGATATGCCGATTATAGACCAAATCTTAAATATGTAGTAGTAGGGATATGCCGATTGTAGACCAAATCTTAAATATGTAGTAGTAGGGATATGCCGATTGTAGACCAAATCTTAAATATGTAGTAGTAGGGATATGCCGATTGTAGACCAAATCTTAAATATGTAGTAGTAGGGATATGCCGATTGTAGACCAAATCTTAAATATGTAGTAGTAGGGATATGCCGATTGTAGACCAAATCTTAAATATGTAGTAGTAGGGATATGCCGATTGTAGACCAAATCTTAAATATGTAGTAGTAGGGATATGCCGATTGTAGACCAAATCTTAAATATGTAGTAGTAGGGATATGCCGATTGTAGACCAAATCTTAAATATGTAGTAGTAGGGATATGCCGATTGTAGACCAAATCTTAAATATGTAGTAGTAGGGATATGCCGATTGTAGACCAAATCTTAAATATGTAGTAGTAGGGATATGCCGATTGTAGACCAAATCTTAAATATGTAGTAGTAGGGATATGCCGATTGTAGACCAAATCTTAAATATGTAGTAGTAGGGATATGCCGATTGTAGACCAAATCTTAAATATGTAGTAGTAGGGATATGCCGATTGTAGACCAAATCTTAAATATGTAGTAGTAGGGATATGCCGATTGTAGACCAAATCTTAAATATGTAGTAGTGGGGATATGCCGATTGTAGACCAAATCTTAAATATGTAGTAGTAGGGATATGCCGATTGTAGACCAAATCTTAAATATGTAGTAGTAGGGATATGCCGATTGTAGACCAAATCTTAAATATGTAGTAGTGGGGATATGCCGATTGTAGACCAAATCTTAAATATGTAGTAGTAGGGATATGCCGATTGTAGACCAAATCTTAAATATGTAGTAGTAGGGATATGCCGATTGTAGACCAAATCTTAAATATGTAGTAGTAGGGATATGCCGATTGTAGACCAAATCTTAAATATGTAGTAGTAGGGATATGCCGATTGTAGACCAAATCTTAAAAAACTCAATTTGATCTGATAACAAAACAAACTCACATTTATTATTATGTAAAGGGAAAGAAGTGTGCAGTAGAAATAAACACCTGATGTGGGAACAAGCCCTCGAGTTAAATATGTAGTAGTAGGGATATGCCGATTGTAGACCAAATCTTAAATATGTAGTAGTAGGGATATGCCGATTGTAGACCAAATCTTAAATATGTAGTAGTAGGGATATGCCGATTGTAGACCAAATCTTAAATATGTAGTAGTAGGGATATGCCGATTGTAGACCAAATCTTAAATATGTAGTAGTAGGGATATGCCGATTGTAGACCAAATCTTAAATATGTAGTAGTAGGGATATGCCGATTGTAGACCAAATCTTAAATATGTAGTAGTAGGGATATGCCGATTGTAGACCAAATCTTAAATATGTAGTAGTAGGGATATGCCGATTGTAGACCAAATCTTAAATATGTAGTAGTAGGGATATGCCGATTATAGACCAAATCTTAAATATGTAGTAGTAGGGATATGCCGATTGTAGACCAAATCTTAAAAAACTCAATTTGATCTGATAACAAAACAAACTCACATTTATTATTATGTAAAGGGAAAGAAGTGTGCAGTAGAAATAAACACCTGATGTGGGAACAAGCCCTCGAGTTAAATATGTAGTAGTAGGGATATGCCGATTGCAGACCAAATCTTAAATATGTAGTAGTAGGGATATGCCGATTGTAGACCAAATCTTAAATATGTAGTAGTAGGGATATGCCGATTGTAGACCAAATCTTAAATATGTAGTAGTAGGGATATGCCGATTGTAGACCAAATCTTAAATATGTAGTAGTAGGGATATGCCGATTGTAGACCAAATCTTAAATATGTAGTAGTAGGGATATGCCGATTGTAGACCAAATCTTAAATATGTAGTAGTAGGGATATGCCGATTGTAGACCAAATCTTAAATATGTAGTAGTAGGGATATGCCGATTATAGACCAAATCTTAAATATGTAGTAGTAGGGATATGCCGATTGTAGACCAAATCTTAAAAAACTCAATTTGATCTGATAACAAAACAAACTCACATTTATTATTATGTAAAGGGAAAGAAGTGTGCAGTAGAAATAAACACCTGATGTGGGAACAAGCCCTCGAGTTAAATATGTAGTAGTAGGGATATGCCGATTGTAGACCAAATCTTAAATATGTAGTAGTAGGGATATGCCGATTGTAGACCAAATCTTAAATATGTAGTAGTAGGGATATGCCGATTGTAGACCAAATCTTAAATATGTAGTAGTAGTGATATGCCGATTGTAGACCAAATCTTAAATATGTAGTAGTAGTAGGGATATGCCGATTGTAGACCAAATCTTAAATATGTAGTAGTAGGGATATGCCGATTGTAGACCAAATCTTAAATATGTAGTAGTAGGGATATGCCGATTGTAGACCAAATCTTAAATATGTAGTAGTAGGGATATGCCGATTGTAGACCAAATCTTAAATATGTAGTAGTAGGGATATGCCGATTGTAGACCAAATCTTAAATATGTAGTAGTAGGGATATGCCGATTGTAGACCAAATCTTAAATATGTAGTAGTAGGGATATGCCGATTGTAGACCAAATCTTAAATATGTAGTAGTAGGGATATGCCGATTGTAGACCAAATCTTAAATATGTAGTAGTAGGGATATGCCGATTGTAGACCAAATCTTAAATATGTAGTAGTAGAGATATGCCGATTGTAGACCAAATCTTAAATATGTAGTAGTAGGGATATGCCGATTGTAGACCAAATCTTAAATATGTAGTAGTAGGGATATTCCGATTGTAGACCAAATCTTAAATATGTAGTAGTAGGGATATGCCGATTGTAGACCAAATCTTAAACATGTAGTAGTAGGGATATGCCGATTGTAGACCAAATCTTAAACATGTAGTAGTAGGGATATGCCGATTGTAGACCAAATCTTAAATATGTAGTAGTAGGGATATGCCGATTGTAGACCAAATCTTAAATATGTAGTAGTAGGGATATGCCGATTGTAGACCAAATCTTAAATATGTAGTAGTAGGGATATGCCGATTGTAGACCAATTCTTAAATATGTAGTAGTAGGGATATGCCGATTGTAGACCAAATCTTAAATATGTAGTAGTAGGGATATGCCGATTGTAGACCAAATCTTAAAAGACTCAATTTGATCTGATAACAAAACAAACTCACATTTATTATTATGTAAAGGGAAAGAAGTGTGCAGTAGAAATAAACACCTGATGTGGGAACAAGCCCTCGAGTTAAATATGTAGTAGAAGGGATATGCCGATTGTAGACCAAATCTTAAAAAACTCAATTTGATCTGATAACAAAACAAACTCACATTTATTATTATGTACAGGGAAAGAAGTGTGCAGTAGAAATAAACACCTGATGTGGGAACAAGCCCTCGAGTTAAATATGTAAAGGGAAAGAAGTGTGCAGTAGAAATACACACCTGATGTGGGAACAAGCCCTCGAGTTAAATATGTAGTAGTAGGGATATGCCGATTGTAGACCAAATCTTAAATATGTAGTAGTAGGGATATGCCGATTGTAGACCAAATCTTAAATATGTAGTAGTAGTGATATGCCGATTGTAGACCAAATCTTAAATATGTAGTAGTAGGGATATGCCGATTGTAGACCAAATCTTAAATATGTAGTAGTAGGGATATGCCGATTGTAGACCAAATCTTAAATATGTAGTAGTAGGGATATGCCGATTGTAGACCAAATCTTAAATATGTAGTAGTAGGGATATGCCGATTGTAGACCAAATCTTAAATATGTAGTAGTAGGGATATGCCGATTGTAGACCAAATCTTAAAAAACTCAATTTGATCTGATAACAAAACAAACTCACATTTATTATTATGTACAAGGAAAGAAGTGTGCAGTAGAAATAAACACCTGATGTGGGAACAAGCCCTCGAGTTAAATATGTAAAGGGAAAGAAGTGTGCAGTAGAAATAAACACCTGATGTGGGAACAAGCCCTCGAGTTAAATATGTAGTAGTAGGGATATGCCGATTGTAGACCAAATCTTAAATATGTAGTAGTAGGGATATGCCGATTGTAGACCAAATCTTAAATATGTAGTAGTAGGGATATGCCGATTGTAGACCAAATCTTAAATATGTAGTAGTAGGGATATGCCGATTGTAGACCAAATCTTAAATATGTAGTAGTAGGGATATGCCGATTATAGACCAAATCTTAAATATGTAGTAGTAGGGATATGCCGATTGTAGACCAAATCTTAAATATGTAGTAGTAGGGATATGCCGATTGTAGACCAAATCTTAAATATGTAGTAGTAGGGATATGCCGATTGTAGACCAAATCTTAAATATGTAGTAGTAGGGATATGCCGATTGTAGACCAACTCTTAAATATGTAGTAGTAGGGATATGCCGATTGTAGACCAAATCTTAAATATGTAGTAGTAGGGATATGCCGATTGTAGACCAAATCTTAAATATGTAGTAGTAGGGATATGCCGATTGTAGACCAAATCTTAAATATGTAGTAGTAGGGATATGCCGATTGTAGACCAAATCTTAAATATGTAGTAGTAGGGATATGCCGATTGTAGACCAAATCTTAAATATGTAGTAGTAGGGATATGCCGATTGTAGACCAAATCTTAAAAAACTCAATTTGATCTGATAACAAAACAAACTCACATTTATTATTATGTAAAGGGAAAGAAGTGTGCAGTAAAAAATAAACACCTGATGTGGGAACAAGCCCTCGAGTTAAATATGTAGTAGTAGGGATATGCCGATTGTAGACCAAATCTTAAATATGTAGTAGTAGGGATATGCCGATTGTAGACCAAATCTTAAATATGTAGTAGTAGGGATATGCCGATTGTAGACCAAATCTTAAATATGTAGTAGTAGGGATATGCCGATTGTAGACCAAATCTTAAATATGTAGTAGTAGGGATATGCCGATTGTAGACCAAATCTTAAATATGTAGTAGTAGGGATATGCCGATTGTAGACCAAATCTTAAATATGTAGTAGTAGGGATATGCCGATTGTAGACCAAATCTTAAATATGTAGTAGTAGGGATATGCCGATTGTAGACCAAATCTTAAATATGAAGTAGTAGGGATATGCCGATTGTAGACCAAATCTTAAATATGTAGTAGTAGGGATATGCCGATTGTAGACCAAATCTTAAATATGTAGTAGTAGGGATATGCCGATTGTAGACCAAATCTTAAATATGTAGTAGTAGGGATATGCCGATTGTAGACCAAATCTTAAATATGTAGTAGTAGGGATATGCCGATTGTAGACCAAATCTTAAATATGTAGTAGTAGGGATATGCCGATTGTAGACCAAATCTTAAAAAACTCAATTTGATCTGATAACAAAACAAACTCACATTTATTATTATGTAAAGGGAAAGAAGTGTGCAGTAGAAATAAACACCTGATGTGGGAACAAGCCCTCGAGTTAAATATGTAGTAGTAGGGATATGCCGATTGTAGACCAAATCTTAAATATGTAGTAGTAGGGATATGCCGATTGTAGACCAAATCTTAAATATGTAGTAGTAGGGATATGCCGATTGTAGACCAAATCTTAAATATGTAGTAGTAGGGATATGCCGATTGTAGACCAAATCTTAAATATGTAGTAGTAGGGATATGCCGATTGTAGACCAAATCTTAAATATGTAGTAGTAGGGATATGCCGATTGTAGACCAAATCTTAATTATGTAGTAGTAGGGATATGCCGATTGTAGACCAAATCTTAAATATGTAGTAGTAGGGATATGCCGATTGTAGACCAAATCTTAAATATGTAGTAGTAGGGATATGCCGATTGTAGACCAAATCTTAAATATGTAGTAGTAGGGATATGCCGATTGTAGACCAAATCTTAAATATGTAGTAGTAGGGATATGCCGATTGTAGACCAAATCTTAAATATGTAGTAGTAGAGATATGCCGATTGTAGACAAAATCTTAAATATGTAGTAGTAGGGATATGCCGATTGTAGACCAAATCTTAAATATGTAGCAGTAGGGATATTCCGATTGTAGACCAAATCTTAAATATGTAGTAGTAGGGATATGCCGATTGTAGACCAAATCTTAAATATGTAGTAGTAGGGATATGCCGATTGTAGACCAAATCTTAAATATGTAGTAGTAGGGATATGCCGATTGTAGACCAAATCTTAAATATGTAGTAGTAGGGATATGCCGATTGTAGACCAAATCTTAAATATGTAGTAGTAGGGATATGCCGATTGTAGACCAAATCTTAAATATGTAGTAGTAGGGATATGCCGATTGTAGACCAAATCTTAAATATGTAGTAGTAGGGATATGCCGATTGTAGACCAAATCTTAAATATGTAGTAGTAGGGATATGCCGATTGTAGACCAAATCTTAAAAAACTCAATTTGATCTGATAACAAAACAAACTCACATTTATTATTATGTAAAGGGAAAGAAGTGTGCAGTAGAAATAAACACCTGATGTGGGAACAAGCCCTCGAGTTAAATATGTAGTAGTAGGGATATGCCGATTGTAGACCAAATCTTAAATATGTAGTAGTAGGGATATGCCGATTGTAGACAAATCTTAAATATGTAGTAGTAGGGATATGCCGATTGTAGACCAAATCTTAAATATGTAGTAGTAGGGATATGCCGATTGTAGACCAAATCTTAAATATGTAGTAGTAGGGATATGCCGATTGTAGACCAAATCTTAAATATGTAGTAGTAGGGATATGCCGATTGTAGACCAAATCTTAAATATGTAGTAGTAGGGATATGCCGATTGTAGACCAAATCTTAAATACGTAGTAGTAGGGATATGCCGATTGTAGACCAAATCTTAAATATGTAGTAGTAGGGATATGCCGATTATAGACCAAATCTTAAATATGTAGTAGTAGGGATATGCCGATTGTAGACCAAATCTTAAAAAACTCAATTTGATCTGATAACAAAACAAACTCACATTTATTATTATGTAAAGGGAAAGAAGTGTGCAGTAGAAATAAACACCTGATGTGGGAACAAGCCCTCGAGTTAAATATGTAGTAGTAGGGATATGCCGATTGTAGACCAAATCTTAAATATGTAGTAGTAGGGATATGCCGATTGTAGACCAAATCTTAAATATGTAGTAGTAGGGATATGCCGATTGTAGACCAAATCTTAAATATGTAGTAGTAGGGATATGCCGATTGTAGACCAAATCTTAAATATGTAGTAGTAGGGATATGCCGATTGTAGACCAAATCTTAAATATGTAGTAGTAGGGATATGCCGATTGTAGACCAAATCTTAAATATGTAGTAGTAGGGATATGCAGATTGTAGACCAAATCTTAAATATGTAGTAGTAGGGATATGCCGATTATAGACCAAATCTTAAATATGTAGTAGTAGGGATATGCCGATTGTAGACCAAATCTTAAAAAACTCAATTTGATCTGATAACAAAACAAACTCACATTTATTATTATGTAAAGGGAAAGATGTAGTAGTAGGGATATGCCAATTGTAGACCAAATCTTAAATATGTAGTAGTAGGGATATGCCGATTGTAGACCAAATCTTAAATATGTAGTAGTAGGGATATGCCGATTGTAGACAAAATCTTAAATATGTAGTAGTAGGGATATGCCGATTGTAGACCAAATCTTAAATATGTAGTAGTGGGGATATGCCGATTGTAGACCAAATCTTAAATATGTAGTAGTAGGGATATGCCGATTGTAGACCAAATCTTAAATATGTAGTAGTAGGGATATGCCGATTGTAGACCAAATCTTAAATATGTAGTAGTAGGGATATGCCGATTGTAGACCAAATCTTAAATATGTAGTAGTAGGGATATGCCGATTGTAGACCAAATCTTAAAAAACTCAATTTGATCTGATAACAAAACAAACTCACATTTATTATTATGTAAAGGGAAAGAAGTGTGCAGTAGAAATAAACACCTGATGTGGGAACAAGCCCTCGAGTTAAATATGTAGTAGTAGGGATATGCCGATTGTAGACCAAATCTTAAATATGTAGTAGTAGGGATATGCCGATTGTAGACCAAATCTTAAATATGTAGTAGTAGGGATATGCCGATTGTAGACCAAATCTTAAATATGTAGTAGTAGGGATATGCCGATTGTAGACCAAATCTTAAATATGTAGTAGTAGGGATATGCCGATTGTAGACCAAATCTTAAATATGTAGTAGTAGGGATATGCCGATTGTAGACCAAATCTTAAATATGTAGTAGTAGGGATATGCCGATTGTAGACCAAATCTTAAATATGTAGTAGTAGGGATATGCCGATTGTAGACCAAATCTTAAATATGTAGTAGTAGGGATATGCCGATTATAGACCAAATCTTAAATATGTAGTAGTAGGGATATGCCGATTGTAGACCAAATCTTAAAAAACTCAATTTGATCTGATAACAAAACAAACTCACATTTATTATTATGTAAAGGGAAAGAAGTGTGCAGTAGAAATAAACACCTGATGTGGGAACAAGCCCTCGAGTTAAATATGTAGTAGTAGGGATATGCCGATTGTAGACCAAATCTTAAATATGTAGTAGTAGGGATATGCCGATTGTAGACCAAATCTTAAATATGTAGTAGTAGGGATATGCCGATTGTAGACCAAATCTTAAATATGTAGTAGTAGGGATATGCCGATTGTAGACGAAATCTTAAATATGTAGTAGTAGGGATATGCCGATTGTAGACCAAATCTTAAATATGTAGTAGTAGGGATATGCCGATTGTAGACCAAATCTTAAATATGTAGTAGTAGGGATATGCCGATTGTAGACCAAATCTTAAATATGTAGTAGTAGGGATATGCCGATTATAGACCAAATCTTAAATATGTAGTAGTAGGGATATGCCGATTGTAGACCAAATCTTAAAAAACTCAATTTGATCTGATAACAAAACAAACTCACATTTATTATTATGTAAAGGGAAGAAGTGTGCAGTAGAAATAAACACCTGATGTGGGAACAAGCCCTCGAGTTAAATATGTAGTAGTAGGGATATGCCGATTGTAGACCAAATCTTAAATATGTAGTAGTAGGGATATGCCGATTGTAGACCAAATCTTAAATATGTAGTAGTAGGGATATGCCGATTGTAGACCAAATCTTAAATATGTAGTAGTAGGGATATGCCGATTGTAGACCAAATCTTAAATATGTAGTAGTAGGGATATGCCGATTGTAGACCAAATCTTAAATATGTAGTAGTAGGGATATGCCGATTGTAGACCAAATCTTAAATATGTAGTAGTAGGGATATGCCGATTGTAGACCAAATCTTAAATATGTAGTAGTAGGGATATGCCGATTGTAGACCAAATCTTAAATATGTAGTAGTAGGGATATGCCGATTGTAGACCAAATCTTAAATATGTAGTAGTAGTAGGGATATGCCGATTGTAGACCAAATCTTCAATATGTAGTAGTAGGGATATGCCGATTGTAGACCAAATCTTAAATATGTAGTAGTAGGGATATGCCGATTGTAGACCAAATCTTAAATATGTAGTAGTAGGGATATGCCGATTGTAGACCAAATCTTAAATATGTAGTAGTAGAGATATGCCGATTGTAGACCAAATCTTAAATATGTAGTAGTAGGGATATGCCGATTGTAGACCAAATCTTAAATATGTAGTAGTAGGGATATTCCGATTGTAGACCAAATCTTAAATATGTAGTAGTAGGGATATGCCGATTGTAGACCAAATCTTAAACATGTAGTAGTAGGGATATGCCGATTGTAGACCAAATCTTAAACATGTAGTAGTAGGGATATGCCGATTGTAGACCAAATCTTAAATATGTAGTAGTAGGGATATGCCGATTGTAGACCAAATCTTAAATATGTAGTAGTAGGGATATGCCGATTGTAGACCAAATCTTAAATATGTAGTAGTAGGGATATGCCGATTGTAGACCAATTCTTAAATATGTAGTAGTAGGGATATGCCGATTGTAGACCAAATCTTAAATATGTAGTAGTAGGGATATGCCGATTGTAGACCAAATCTTAAAAGACTCAATTTGATCTGATAACAAAACAAACTCACATTTATTATTATGTAAAGGGAAAGAAGTGTGCAGTAGAAATAAACACCTGATGTGGGAACAAGCCCTCGAGTTAAATATGTAGTAGAAGGGATATGCCGATTGTAGACCAAATCTTAAAAAACTCAATTTGATCTGATAACAAAACAAACTCACATTTATTATTATGTACAGGGAAAGAAGTGTGCAGTAGAAATAAACACCTGATGTGGGAACAAGCCCTCGAGTTAAATATGTAAAGGGAAAGAAGTGTGCAGTAGAAATACACACCTGATGTGGGAACAAGCCCTCGAGTTAAATATGTAGTAGTAGGGATATGCCGATTGTAGACCAAATCTTAAATATGTAGTAGTAGGGATATGCCGATTGTAGACCAAATCTTAAATATGTAGTAGTAGTGATATGCCGATTGTAGACCAAATCTTAAATATGTAGTAGTAGGGATATGCCGATTGTAGACCAAATCTTAAATATGTAGTAGTAGGGATATGCCGATTGTAGACCAAATCTTAAATATGTAGTAGTAGGGATATGCCGATTGTAGACCAAATCTTAAATATGTAGTAGTAGGGATATGCCGATTGTAGACCAAATCTTAAATATGTAGTAGTAGGGATATGCCGATTGTAGACCAAATCTTAAAAAACCCAATTTGATCTGATAACAAAACAAACTCACATTTATTATTATGTACAGGGAAAGAAGTGTGCAGTAGAAATAAACACCTGATGTGGGAACAAGCCCTCGAGTTAAATATGTAAAGGGAAAGAAGTGTGCAGTAGAAATAAACACCTGATGTGGGAACAAGCCCTCGAGTTAAATATGTAGTAGTAGGGATATGCCGATTGTAGACCAAATCTTAAATATGTAGTAGTAGGGATATGCCGATTGTAGACCAAATCTTAAATATGTAGTAGTAGGGATATGCCGATTGTAGACCAAATCTTAAATATGTAGTAGTAGGGATATGCCGATTGTAGACCAAATCTTAAATATGTAGTAGTAGGGATATGCCGATTATAGACCAAATCTTAAATATGTAGTAGTAGGGATATGCCGATTGTAGACCAAATCTTAAATATGTAGTAGTAGGGATATGCCGATTGTAGACCAAATCTTAAATATGTAGTAGTAGGGATATGCCGATTGTAGACCAAATCTTAAATATGTAGTAGTAGGGATATGCCGATTGTAGACCAACTCTTAAATATGTAGTAGTAGGGATATGCCGATTGTAGACCAAATCTTAAATATGTAGTAGTAGGGATATGCCGATTGTAGACCAAATCTTAAATATGTAGTAGTAGGGATATGCCGTTTGTAGACCAAATCTTAAATATGTAGTAGTAGGGATATGCCGATTGTAGACCAAATCTTAAATATGTAGTAGTAGGGATATGCCGATTGTAGACCAAATCTTAAATATGTAGTAGTAGGGATATGCCGATTGTAGACCAAATCTTAAAAAACTCAATTTGATCTGATAACAAAACAAACTCACATTTATTATTATGTAAAGGGAAAGAAGTGTGCAGTAAAAAATAAACACCTGATGTGGGAACAAGCCCTCGAGTTAAATATGTAGTAGTAGGGATATGCCGATTGTAGACCAAATCTTAAATATGTAGTAGTAGGGATATGCCGATTGTAGACCAAATCTTAAATATGTAGTAGTAGGGATATGCCGATTGTAGACCAAATCTTAAATATGTAGTAGTAGGGATATGCCGATTGTAGACCAAATCTTAAATATGTAGTAGTAGGGATATGCCGATTGTAGACCAAATCTTAAATATGTAGTAGTAGGGATATGCCGATTGTAGACCAAATCTTAAATATGTAGTAGTAGGGATATGCCGATTGTAGACCAAATCTTAAATATGTAGTAGTAGGGATATGCCGATTGTAGACCAAATCTTAAATATGAAGTAGTAGGGATATGCCGATTGTAGACCAAATCTTAAATATGTAGTAGTAGGGATATGCCGATTGTAGACCAAATCTTAAATATGTAGTAGTAGGGATATGCCGATTGTAGACCAAATCTTAAATATGTAGTAGTAGGGATATGCCGATTGTAGACCAAATCTTAAATATGTAGTAGTAGGGATATGCCGATTGTAGACCAAATCTTAAATATGTAGTAGTAGGGATATGCCGATTGTAGACCAAATCTTAAATATGTAGTAGTAGGGATATGCCGATTGTAGACCAAATCTTAACAAACTCAATTTGATCTGATAACAAAACAAACTCACATTTATTATTATGTAAAGGGAAAGAAGTGTGCAGTAGAAATAAACACCTGATGTGGGAACAAGCCCTCGAGTTAAATATGTAGTAGTAGGGATATGCCGATTGTAGACCAAATCTTAAATATGTAGTAGTAGGGATATGCCGATTGTAGACCAAATCTTAAATATGTAGTAGTAGGGATATGCCGATTGTAGACCAAATCTTAAATATGTAGTAGTAGGGATATGCCGATTGTAGACCAAATCTTAAATATGTAGTAGTAGGGATATGCCGATTGTAGACCAAATCTTAAATATGTAGTAGTAGGGATATGCCGATTGTAGACCAAATCTTAAATATGTAGTAGTAGGGATATGCCGATTGTAGACCAAATCTTAAATATGTAGTAGTAGGGATATGCCGATTGTAGACCAAATCTTAAATATTTAGTAGTAGGGATATGCCGATTGTAGACCAAATCTTAAATATGTAGTAGTAGGGATATGCCGATTGTAGACCAAATCTTAAATATGTAGTAGTAGGGATATGCCGATTGTAGACCAAATCTTAAATATGTAGTAGTAGAGATATGCCGATTGTAGACCAAATCTTAAATATGTAGTAGTAGGGATATGCCGATTGTAGACCAAATCTTAAATATGTAGTAGTAGGGATATTCCGATTGTAGACCAAATCTTAAATATGTAGTAGTAGGGATATGCCGATTGTAGACCAAATCTTAAATATGTAGTAGTAGGGATATGCCGATTGTAGACCAAATCTTAAATATGTAGTAGTAGGGATATGCCGATTGTAGACCAAATCTTAAATATGTAGTAGTAGGGATATGCCGATTGTAGACCAAATCTTAAATATGTAGTAGTAGGGATATGCCGATTGTAGACCAAATCTTAAATATGTAGTAGTAGGGATATGCCGATTGTAGACCAAATCTTAAATATGTAGTAGTAGGGATATGCCGATTGTAGACCAAATCTTAAATATGTAGTAGTAGGGATATGCCGATTGTAGACCAAATCTTAAAAAACTCAATTTGATCTGATAACAAAACAAACTCACATTTATTATTATGTAAAGGGAAAGAAGTGTGCAGTAGAAATAAACACCTGATGTGGGAACAAGCCCTCGAGTTAAATATGTAGTAGTAGGGATATGCCGATTGTAAACCAAATCTTAAATATGTAGTAGTAGGGATATGCCGATTGTAGACCAAATCTTAAATATGTAGTAGTAGGGATATGCCGATTGTAGACCAAATCTTAAATATGTAGTAGTAGGGATATGCCGATTGTAGACCAAATCTTAAATATGTAGTAGTAGGGATATGCCGATTGTAGACCAAATCTTAAATATGTAGTAGTAGGGATATGCCGATTGTAGACCAAATCTTAAATATGTAGTAGTAGGGATATGCCGATTGTAGACCAAATCTTAAATATGTAGTAGTAGGGATATGCCGATTGTAGACCAAATCTTAAATATGTAGTAGTAGGGATATGCCGATTATAGACCAAATCTTAAATATGTAGTAGTAGGGATATGCCGATTGTAGACCAAATCTTAAAAAACTCAATTTGATCTGATAACAAAACAAACTCACATTTATTATTATGTAAAGGGAAAGAAGTGTGCAGTAGAAATAAACACCTGATGTGGGAACAAGCCCTCGAGTTAAATATGTAGTAGTAGGGATATGCCGATTGTAGACCAAATCTTAAATATGTAGTAGTAGGGATATGCCGATTGTAGACCAAATCTTAAATATGTAGTAGTAGGGATATGCCGATTGTAGACCAAATCTTAAATATGTAGTAGTAGGGATATGCCGATTGTAGACCAAATCTTAAATATGTAGTAGTAGGGATATGCCGATTGTAGACCAAATCTTAAATATGTAGTAGTAGGGATATGCCGATTGTAGACCAAATCTTAAATATGTAGTAGTAGGGATATGCCGATTGTAGACCAAATCTTAAATATGTAGTAGTAGGGATATGCCGATTGTAGACCAAATCTTAAATATGTAGTAGTAGGGATATGCCGATTATAGACCAAATCTTAAATATGTAGTAGTAGGGATATGCCGATTGTAGACCAAATCTTAAATATGTAGTAGTAGGGATATGCCGATTGTAGACCAAATCTTAAAAAACTCAATTTGATCTGATAACAAAACAAACTCACATTTATTATTATGTAAAGGGAAAGAAGTGTGCAGTAGAAATAAACACCTGATGTGGGAACAAGCCCTCGAGTTAAATATGTAGTAGTAGGGATATGCCGATTGTAAACCAAATCTTAAATATGTAGTAGTAGGGATATGCCGATTGTAGACCAAATCTTAAATATGTAGTAGTAGAGATATGCCGATTGTAGACCAAATCTTAAATATGTAGTAGTAGGGATATGCCGATTGTAGACCAAATCTTAAATATGTAGTAGTAGGGATATTCCGATTGTAGACCAAATCTTAAATATGTAGTAGTAGGGATATGCCGATTGTAGACCAAATCTTAAATATGTAGTAGTAGGGATATGCCGATTGTAGACCAAATCTTAAATATGTAGTAGTAGGGATATGCCGATTGTAGACCAAATCTTAAATATGTAGTAGTAGGGATATGCCGATTGTAGACCAAATCTTAAATATGTAGTAGTAGGGATATGCCGATTGTAGACCAAATCTTAAATATGTAGTAGTAGGGATATGCCGATTGTAGACCAAATCTTAAATATGTAGTAGTAGGGATATGCCGATTGTAGACCAAATCTTAAATATGTAGTAGTAGGGATATGCCGATTGTAGACCAAATCTTAAAAAACTCAATTTGATCTGATAACAAAACAAACTCACATTTATTATTATGTAAAGGGAAAGAAGTGTGCAGTAGAAATAAACACCTGATGTGGGAACAAGCCCTCGAGTTAAATATGTAGTAGTAGGGATATGCCGATTGTAGACCAAATCTTAAATATGTAGTAGTAGGGATATGCCGATTGTAGACCAAATCTTAAATATGTAGTAGTAGGGATATGCCGATTGTAGACCAAATCTTAAATATGTAGTAGTAGGGATATGCCGATTGTAGACCAAATCTTAAATATGTAGTAGTAGGGATATGCCGATTGTAGACCAAATCTTAAATATGTAGTAGTAGGGATATGCCGATTGTAGACCAAATCTTAAATATGTAGTAGTAGGGATATGCCGATTGTAGACCAAATCTTAAATATGTAGTAGTAGGGATATGCCGATTGTAGACCAAATCTTAAATATGTAGTAGTAGGGATATGCCGATTGTAGACCAAATCTTAAAAAACTCAATTTGATCTGATAACAAAACAAACTCACATTTATTATTATGTAAAGGGAAAGAAGTGTGCAGTAGAAATAAACACCTGATGTGGGAACAAGCCCTCGAGTTAAATATGTAGTAGTAGGGATATGCCGATTGTAAACCAAATCTTAAATATGTAGTAGTAGGGATATGCCGATTGTAGACCAAATCTTAAATATGTAGTAGTAGGGATATGCCGATTGTAGACCAAATCTTAAATATGTAGTAGTAGGGATATGCCGATTGTAGACCAAATCTTAAATATGTAGTAGTAGGGATATGCCGATTGTAGACCAAATCTTAAATATTTAGTAGTAGGGATATGCCGATTGTAGACCAAATCTTAAATATGTAGTAGTAGGGATATGCCGATTGTAGACCAAATCTTAAATATGTAGTAGTAGGGATATGCCGATTGTAGACCAAATCTTAAATATGTAGTAGTAGAGATATGCCGATTGTAGACCAAATCTTAAATATGTAGTAGTAGGGATATGCCGATTGTAGACAAAATCTTAAATATGTAGTAGTAGGGATATTCCGATTGTAGACCAAATCTTAAATATGTAGTAGTAGGGATATGCCGATTGTAGACCAAATCTTAAATATGTAGTAGTAGGGATATGCCGATTGTAGACCAAATCTTAAATATGTAGTAGTAGGGATATGCCGATTGTAGACCAAATCTTAAATATGTAGTAGTAGGGATATGCCGATTGTAGACCAAATCTTAAATATGTAGTAGTAGGGATATGCCGATTGTAGACCAAATCTTAAATATGTAGTAGTAGGGATATGCCGATTGTAGACCAAATCTTAAATATGTAGTAGTAGGGATATGCCGATTGTAGACCAAATCTTAAATATGTAGTAGTAGGGATATGCCGATTGTAGACCAAATCTTAAAAAACTCAATTTGATCTGATAACAAAACAAACTCACATTTATTATTATGTAAAGGGAAAGAAGTGTGCAGTAGAAATAAACACCTGATGTGGGAACAAGCCCTCGAGTTAAATATGTAGTAGTAGGGATATGCCGATTGTAAACCAAATCTTAAATATGTAGTAGTAGGGATATGCCGATTGTAGACCAAATCTTAAATATGTAGTAGTAGGGATATGCCGATTGTAGACCAAATCTTAAATATGTAGTAGTAGGGATATGCCGATTGTAGACCAAATCTTAAATATGTAGTAGTAGGGATATGCCGATTGTAGACCAAATCTTAAATATGTAGTAGTAGGGATATGCCGATTGTAGACCAAATCTTAAATATGTAGTAGTAGGGATATGCCGATTGTAGACCAAATCTTAAATATGTAGTAGTAGGGATATGCCGATTGTAGACCAAATCTTAAATATGTAGTAGTAGGGATATGCCGATTATAGACCAAATCTTAAATATGTAGTAGTAGGGATATGCCGATTGTAGACCAAATCTTAAAAAACTCAATTTGATCTGATAACAAAACAAACTCACATTTATTATTATGTAAAGGGAAAGAAGTGTGCAGTAGAAATAAACACCTGATGTGGGAACAAGCCCTCGAGTTAAATATGTAGTAGTAGGGATATGCCGATTGTAGACCAAATCTTAAATATGTAGTAGTAGGGATATGCCGATTGTAGACCAAATCTTAAATATGTAGTAGTAGGGATATGCCGATTGTAGACCAAATCTTAAATATGTAGTAGTAGGGATATGCCGATTGTAGACCAAATCTTAAATATGTAGTAGTAGGGATATGCCGATTGTAGACCAAATCTTAAATATGTAGTAGTAGGGATATGCCGATTGTAGACCAAATCTTAAATATGTAGTAGTAGGGATATGCCGATTGTAGACCAAATCTTAAATATGTAGTAGTAGGGATATGCCGATTGTAGACCAAATCTTAAATATGTAGTATTAGGGATATGCCGATTATAGACCAAATCTTAAATATGTAGTAGTAGGGATATGCCGATTGTAGACCAAATCTTAAATATGTAGTAGTAGGGATATGCCGATTGTAGACCAAATCTTAAATATGTAGTAGTAGGGATATGCCGATTGTAGACCAAATCTTAAATATGTAGTAGTAGGGATATGCCGATTGTAGACCAAATCTTAAATATGTAGTAGTAGGGATATGCCGATTATAGACCAAATCTTAAATATGTAGTAGTAGGGATATGCCGATTGTAGACCAAATCTTAAAAAACTCAATTTGATCTGATAACAAAACAAACTCACATTTATTATTATGTAAAGGGAAAGAAGTGTGCAGTAGAAATAAACACCTGATGTGGGAACAAGCCCTCGAGTTAAATATGTAGTAGTAGGGATATGCCGATTGTAGACCAAATCTTAAATATGTAGTAGTAGGGATATGCCGATTGTAGACCAAATCTTAAATATGTAGTAGTAGGGATATGCCGATTGTAGACCAAATCTTAAATATGTAGTAGTAGGGATATGCCGATTGTAGACCAAATCTTAAATATGTAGTAGTAAGGATATGCCGATTGTAGACCAAATCTTAAATATGTAGTAGTAGGGATATGCCGATTGTAGACCAAATCTTAAATATGTAGTAGTAGGGATATGCCGATTGTAGACCAAATCTTAAATATGTAGTAGTAGGGATATGCGGATTGTAGACCAAATCTTAAATATGTAGTAGTAGGGATATGCCAATTGTAGACCAAATCTTAAATATGTAGTAGTAGGGATATGCCGATTGTAGACCAAATCTTAAATATGTAGTAGTAGGGATATGCCGATTGTAGACCAAATCTTAAATATGTAGTAGTAGGGATATGCCGATTGTAGACCAAATCTTAAATATGTAGTAGTAGGGATATGCCGATTGTAGACCAAATCTTAAATATGTAGTAGTAGGGATATGCCGATTGTAGACCAAATCTTAAATATGTAGTAGTAGGGATATGCCGATTGTAGACCAAATCTTAAATATGTAGTAGTAGGGATATGCCGATTGTAGACCAAATCTTAAATATGTAGTAGTAGGGATATGCCGATTGTAGACCAAATCTTAAATATGTAGTAGTAGGGATATGCCGATTGTAGACCAAATCTTAAAAAACTCAATTTGATCTGATAACAAAACAAACTCACATTTATTATTATGTAAAGGGAAAGAAGTGTGCAGTAGAAATAAACACCTGATGTGGGAACAAGCCCTCGAGTTAAATATGTAGTAGTAGGGATATGCCGATTGTAGACCAAATCTTAAATATGTAGTAGTAGGGATATGCCGATTGTAGACCAAATCTTAAATATGTAGTTGTAGGGATATGCCGATTGTAGACCAAATCTTAAATATGTAGTAGTAGGGATATGCCGATTGTAGACCAAATCTTAAATATGTAGTAGTATGGATATGCCGATTGTAGACCAAATCTTAAATATGTAGTAGTAGGGATATGCTGATTGTAGACCAAATCTTAAATATGTAGTAGTAGGGATATGCCGATTGTAGACCAAATCTTAAATATGTAGTAGTAGGGATATGCCGATTGTAGACCAAATCTTAAATATGTAGTAGTAGGGATATGCCGATTGTAGACCAAATCTTAAATATGTAGTAGTAGGGATATGCCGATTGTAGACCAAATCTTAAATATGTAGTAGTAGGGATATGCCGATTATAGACCAAATCTTAAATATGTAGTAGTAGGGATATGCCGATTGTAGACCAAATCTTAAAAAACTCAATTTGATCTGATAACAAAACAAACTCACATTTATTATTATGTAAAGGGAAAGAAGTGTGCAGTAGAAATAAACACCTGATGTGGGAACAAGCCCTCGAGTTAAATATGTAGTAGTAGGGATATGCCGATTGTAGACCAAATCTTAAATATGTAGTAGTAGGGATATGCCGATTGTAGACCAAATCTTAAATATGTAGTAGTAGGGATATGCCGATTGTAGACCAAATCTTAAATATGTAGTAGTAGGGATATGCCGATTGTAGACCAAATCTTAAATATGTAGTAGTAGGGATATGCCGATTGTAGACCAAATCTTAAATATGTAGTAGTAGGGATATGCCGATTGTAGACCAAATCTTAAATATGTAGTAGTAGGGATATGCCGATTGTAGACCAAATCTTAAATATGTAGTAGTAGGGATATGCCGATTATAGACCAAATCTTAAATATGTAGTAGTAGGGATATGCCGATTGTAGACCAAATCTTAAAAAACTCAATTTGATCTGATAACAAAACAAACTCACATTTATTATTATGTAAAGGGAAGAAGTGTGCAGTAGAAATAAACACCTGATGTGGGAACAAGCCCTCGAGTTAAATATGTAGTAGTAGGGATATGCCGATTGTAGACCAAATCTTAAATATGTAGTAGTAGGGATATGCCGATTGTAGACCAAATCTTAAATATGTAGTAGTAGGGATATGCCGATTGTAGACCAAATCTTAAATATGTAGTAGTAGGGATATGCCGATTGTAGACCAAATCTTAAATATGTAGTAGTAGGGATATGCCGATTGTAGACCAAATCTTAAATATGTAGTAGTAGGGATATGCCGATTGTAGACCAAATCTTAAATATGTAGTAGTAGGGATATGCCGATTGTAGACCAAATCTTAAATATGTAGTAGTAGGGATATGCCGATTGTAGACCAAATCTTAAATATGTAGTAGTAGGGATATGCCGATTGTAGACCAAATCTTAAATATGTAGTAGTAATAGGGATATGCCGATTGTAGACCAAATCTTAAATATGTAGTAGTAGGGATATGCCGATTGTAGACCAAATCTTAAATATGTAGTAGTAGGGATATGCCGATTGTAGACCAAATCTTAAATATGTAGTAGTAGGGATATGCCGATTGTAGACCAAATCTTAAATATGTAGTAGTAGAGATATGCCGATTGTAGACCAAATCTTAAATATGTAGTAGTAGGGATATGCCGATTGTAGACCAAATCTTAAATATGTAGTAGTAGGGATATTCCGATTGTAGACCAAATCTTAAATATGTAGTAGTAGGGATATGCCGATTGTAGACCAAATCTTAAACATGTAGTAGTAGGGATATGCCGATTGTAGACCAAATCTTAAACATGTAGTAGTAGGGATATGCCGATTGTAGACCAAATCTTAAATATGTAGTAGTAGGGATATGCCGATTGTAGACCAAATCTTAAATATGTAGAAGTAGGGATATGCCGATTGTAGACCAAATCTTAAATATGTAGTAGTAGGGATATGCCGATTGTAGACCAATTCTTAAATATGTAGTAGTAGGCATATGCCGATTGTAGACCAAATCTTAAATATGTAGTAGTAGGGATATGCCGATTGTAGACCAAATCTTAAAAGACTCAATTTGATCTGATAACAAAACAAACTCACATTTATTATTATGTAAAGGGAAAGAAGTGTGCAGTAGAAATAAACACCTGATGTGGGAACAAGCCCTCGAGTTAAATATGTAGTAGAAGGGATATGCCGATTGTAGACCAAATCTTAAAAAACTCAATTTGATCTGATAACAAAACAAACTCACATTTATTATTATGTACAGGGAAAGAAGTGTGCAGTAGAAATAAACACCTGATGTGGGAACAAGCCCTCGAGTTAAATATGTAAAGGGAAAGAAGTGTGCAGTAGAAATACACACCTGATGTGGGAACAAGCCCTCGAGTTAAATATGTAGTAGTAGGGATATGCCGATTGTAGACCAAATCTTAAATATGTAGTAGTAGGGATATGCCGATTGTAGACCAAATCTTAAATATGTAGTAGTAGTGATATGCCGATTGTAGACCAAATCTTAAATATGTAGTAGTAGGGATATGCCGATTGTAGACCAAATCTTAAATATGTAGTAGTAGGGATATGCCGATTGTAGACCAAATCTTAAATATGTAGTAGTAGGGATATGCCGATTGTAGACCAAATCTTAAATATGTAGTAGTAGGGATATGCCGATTGTAGACCAAATCTTAAATATGTAGTAGTAGGGATATGCCGATTGTAGACCAAATCTTAAAAAACTCAATTTGATCTGATAACAAAACAAACTCACTTTTATTATTATGTACAGGGAAAGAAGTGTGCAGTAGAAATAAACACCTGATGTGGGAACAAGCCCTCGAGTTAAATATGTAAAGGGAAAGAAGTGTGCAGTAGAAATAAACACCTGATGTGGGAACAAGCCCTCGAGTTAAATATGTAGTAGTAGGGATATGCCGATTGTAGACCAAATCTTAAATATGTAGTAGTAGGGATATGCCGATTGTAGACCAAATCTTAAAAGACTCAATTTGATCTGATAACAAAACAAACTCACATTTATTATTATGTAAACGGAAAGAAGTGTGCAGTAGAAATAAACACCTGATGTGGGAACAAGCCCTCGAGTTAAATATGTAGTAGTAGGGATATGCCGATTGTAGACCAAATCTTAAAAAACTCAATTTGATCTGATAACAAAACAAACTCACATTTATTATTATGTAAAGGGAAAGAAGTGTGCAGTAGAAATAAACACCTGATGTGGGAACAAGCCCTCGAGTTAAATATGTAGTAGTAGGGATATGCCGATTGTAGACCAAATCTTAAATATGTAGTAGTAGGGATATGCCGATTGTAGACCAAATCTTAAATATGTAGTAGTAGGGATATGCCGATTGTAGACCAAATCTTAAATATGTAGTAGTAGGGATATGCCGATTGTAGACCAAATCTTAAATATGTAGTAGTAGGGATATGCCGATTGTAGACCAAATCTTAAATATGTAGTAGTAGGGATATGCCGATTGTAGACCAAATCTTAAATATGTAGTAGTAGGGATATGCCGATTGTAGACCAAATCTTAAATATGTAGTAGTAGGGATATGCCGATTATAGACCAAATCTTAAATATGTAGTAGTAGGGATATGCCGATTGTAGACCAAATCTTAAAAAACTCAATTTGATCTGATAACAAAACAAACTCACATTTATTATTATGTAAAGGGAAGAAGTGTGCAGTAGAAATAAACACCTGATGTGGGAACAAGCCCTCGAGTTAAATATGTAGTAGTAGGGATATGCCGATTGTAGACCAAATCTTAAATATGTAGTAGTAGGGATATGCCGATTGTAGACCAAATCTTAAATATGTAGTAGTAGGGATATGCCGATTGTAGACCAAATCTTAAATATGTAGTAGTAGGGATATGCCGATTGTAGACCAAATCTTAAATATGTAGTAGTAGGGATATGCCGATTGTAGACCAAATCTTAAATATGTAGTAGTAGGGATATGCCGATTGTAGACCAAATCTTAAATATGTAGTAGTAGGGATATGCCGATTGTAGACCAAATCTTAAATATGTAGTAGTAGGGATATGCCGATTGTAGACCAAATCTTAAATATGTAGTAGTAGGGATATGCCGATTGTAGACCAAATCTTAAATATGTAGTAGTAGGGATATGCCGATTGTAGACCAAATCTTAAATATGTAGTAGTAGGGATATGCCGATTGTAGACCAAATCTTAAATATGTAGTAGTAGGGATATGCCGATTGTAGACCAAATCTTAAATATGTAGTAGTAGTAGGGATATGCCGATTGTAGACCAAATCTTAAATATGTAGTAGTAGGGATATGCCGATTGTAGACCAAATCTTAAATATGTAGTAGTAGGGATATGCCGATTGTAGACCAAATCTTAAATATGTAGTAGTAGGGATATGCCGATTGTAGACCAAATCTTAAATATGTAGTAGTAGAGATATGCCGATTGTAGACCAAATCTTAAATATGTAGTAGTAGGGATATGCCGATTGTAGACCAAATCTTAAATATGTAGTAGTAGGGATATTCCGATTGTAGACCAAATCTTAAATATGTAGTAGTAGGGATATGCCGATTGTAGACCAAATCTTAAACATGTAGTAGTAGGGATATGCCGATTGTAGACCAAATCTTAAACATGTAGTAGTAGGGATATGCCGATTGTAGACCAAATCTTAAATATGTAGTAGTAGGGATATGCCGATTGTAGACCAAATCTTAAATATGTAGTAGTAGGGATATGCCGATTGTAGACCAAATCTTAAATATGTAGTAGTAGGGATATGCCGATTGTAGACCAATTCTTAAATATGTAGTAGTAGGGATATGCCGATTGTAGACCAAATCTTAAATATGTAGTAGTAGGGATATGCCGATTGTAGACCAAATCTTAAAAGACTCAATTTGATCTGATAACAAAACAAACTCACATTTATTATTATGTAAAGGGAAAGAAGTGTGCAGTAGAAATAAACACCTGATGTGGGAACAAGCCCTCGAGTTAAATATGTAGTAGAAGGGATATGCCGATTGTAGACCAAATCTTAAAAAACTCAATTTGATCTGATAACAAAACAAACTCACATTTATTATTATGTACAGGGAAAGAAGTGTGCAGTAGAAATAAACACCTGATGTGGGAACAAGCCCTCGAGTTAAATATGTAAAGGGAAAGAAGTGTGCAGTAGAAATACACACCTGATGTGGGAACAAGCCCTCGAGTTAAATATGTAGTAGTAGGGATATGCCGATTGTAGACCAAATCTTAAATATGTAGTAGTAGGGATATGCCGATTGTAGACCAAATCTTAAATATGTAGTAGTAGTGATATGCCGATTGTAGACCAAATCTTAAATATGTAGTAGTAGGGATATGCCGATTGTAGACCAAATCTTAAATATGTAGTAGTAGGGATATGCCGATTGTAGACCAAATCTTAAATATGTAGTAGTAGGGATATGCCGATTGTAGACCAAATCTTAAATATGTAGTAGTAGGGATATGCCGATTGTAGACCAAATCTTAAATATGTAGTAGTAGGGATATGCCGATTGTAGACCAAATCTTAAAAAACTCAATTTGATCTGATAACAAAACAAACTCACATTTATTATTATGTACAGGGAAAGAAGTGTGCAGTAGAAATAAACACCTGATGTGGGAACAAGCCCTCGAGTTAAATATGTAAAGGGAAAGAAGTGTGCAGTAGAAATAAACACCTGATGTGGGAACAAGCCCTCGAGTTAAATATGTAGTAGTAGGGATATGCCGATTGTAGACCAAATCTTAAATATGTAGTAGTAGGGATATGCCGATTGTAGACCAAATCTTAAATATGTAGTAGTAGGGATATGCCGATTGTAGACCAAATCTTAAATATGTAGTAGTAGGGATATGCCGATTGTAGACCAAATCTTAAATATGTAGTAGTAGGGATATGCCGATTATAGACCAAATCTTAAATATGTAGTAGTAGGGATATGCCGATTGTAGACCAAATCTTAAATATGTAGTAGTAGGGATATGCCGATTGTAGACCAAATCTTAAATATGTAGTAGTAGGGATATGCCGATTGTAGAACAAATCTTAAATATGTAGTAGTAGGGATATGCCGATTGTAGACCAACTCTTAAATATGTAGTAGTAGGGATATGCCGATTGTAGACCAAATCTTAAATATGTAGTAGTAGGGATATGCCGATTGTAGACCAAATCTTAAATATGTAGTAGTAGGGATATGCCGATTGTAGACCAAATCTTAAATATGTAGTAGTAGGGATATGCCGATTGTAGACCAAATCTTAAATATGTAGTAGTAGGGATATGCCGATTGTAGACCAAATCTTAAATATGTAGTAGTAGGGATATGCCGATTGTAGACCAAATCTTAAAAAACTCAATTTGATCTGATAACAAAACAAACTCACATTTATTATTATGTAAAGGGAAAGAAGTGTGCAGTAAAAAATAAACACCTGATGTGGGAACAAGCCCTCGAGTTAAATATGTAGTAGTAGGGATATGCCGATTGTAGACCAAATCTTAAATATGTAGTAGTAGGGATATGCCGATTGTAGACCAAATCTTAAATATGTAGTAGTAGGGATATGCCGATTGTAGACCAAATCTTAAATATGTAGTAGTAGGGATATGCCGATTGTAGACCAAATCTTAAATATGTAGTAGTAGGGATATGCCGATTGTAGACCAAATCTTAAATATGTAGTAGTAGGGATATGCCGATTGTAGACCAAATCTTAAATATGTAGTAGTAGGGATATGCCGATTGTAGACCAAATCTTAAATATGTAGTAGTAGGGATATGCCGATTGTAGACCAAATCTTAAATATGAAGTAGTAGGGATATGCCGATTGTAGACCAAATCTTAAATATGTAGTAGTAGGGATATGCCGATTGTAGACCAAATCTTAAATATGTAGTAGTAGGGATATGCCGATTGTAGACCAAATCTTAAATATGTAGTAGTAGGGATATGCCGATTGTAGACCAAATCTTAAATATGTAGTAGTAGGGATATGCCGATTGTAGACCAAATCTTAAATATGTAGTAGTAGGGATATGCCGATTGTAGACCAAATCTTAAATATGTAGTAGTAGGGATATGCCGATTGTAGACCAAATCTTAAATATGTAGTAGTAGGGATATGCCGATTGTAGACCAAATCTTAACAAACTCAATTTGATCTGATAACAAAACAAACTCACATTTATTATTATGTAAAGGGAAAGAAGTGTGCAGTAGAAATAAACACCTGATGTGGGAACAAGCCCTCGAGTTAAATATGTAGTAGTAGGGATATGCCGATTGTAGACCAAATCTTAAATATGTAGTAGTAGGGATATGCCGATTGTAGACCAAATCTTAAATATGTAGTAGTAGGGATATGCCGATTGTAGACCAAATCTTAAATATGTAGTAGTAGGGATATGCCGATTGTAGACCAAATCTTAAATATGTAGTAGTAGGGATATGCCGATTGTAGACCAAATCTTAAATATGTAGTAGTAGGGATATGCCGATTGTAGACCAAATCTTAAATATGTAGTAGTAGGGATATGCCGATTGTAGACCAAATCTTAAATATGTAGTAGTAGGGATATGCCGATTGTAGACCAAATCTTAAATATTTAGTAGTAGGGATATGCCGATTGTAGACCAAATCTTAAATATGTAGTAGTAGGGATATGCCGATTGTAGACCAAATCTTAAATATGTAGTAGTAGGGATATGCCGATTGTAGACCAAATCTTAAATATGTAGTAGTAGAGATATGCCGATTGTAGACCAAATCTTAAATATGTAGTAGTAGGGATATGCCGATTGTAGACCAAATCTTAAATATGTAGTAGTAGGGATATTCCGATTGTAGACCAAATCTTAAATATGTAGTAGTAGGGATATGCCGATTGTAGACCAAATCTTAAATATGTAGTAGTAGGGATATGCCGATTGTAAACCAAATCTTAAATATGTAGTAGTAGGGATATGCCGATTGTAGACCAAATCTTAAATATGTAGTAGTAGGGATATGCCGATTGTAGACCAAATCTTAAATATGTAGTAGTAGGGATATGCCGATTGTAGACCAAATCTTAAATATGTAGTAGTAGGGATATGCCGATTGTAGACCAAATCTTAAATATGTAGTAGTAGGGATATGCCGATTGTAGACCAAATCTTAAATATGTAGTAGTAGGGATATGCCGATTGTAGACCAAATCTTAAATATGTAGTAGTAGGGATATGCCGATTGTAGACCAAGTCTTAAATATGTAGTAGTAGGGATATGCCGATTATAGACCAAATCTTAAATATGTAGTAGTAGGGATATGCCGATTGTAGACCAAATCTTAAAAAACTCAATTTGATCTGATAACAAAACAAACTCACATTTATTATTATGTAAAGGGAAAGAAGTGTGCAGTAGAAATAAACACCTGATGTGGGAACAAGCCCTCGAGTTAAATATGTAGTAGTAGGGATATGCCGATTGTAGACCAAATCTTAAATATGTAGTAGTAGGGATATGCCGATTGTAGACCAAATCTTAAATATGTAGTAGTAGGGATATGCCGATTGTAGACCAAATCTTAAATATGTAGTAGTAGGGATATGCCGATTGTAGACCAAATCTTAAATATGTAGTAGTAGGGATATGCCGATTGTAGACCAAATCTTAAATATGTAGTAGTAGGGATATGCCGATTGTAGACCAAATCTTAAATATGTAGTAGTAGGGATATGCCGATTGTAGACCAAATCTTAAATATGTAGTAGTAGGGATATGCCGATTGTAGACCAAATCTTAAATATGTAGTAGTAGGGATATGCCGATTATAGACCAAATCTTAAATATGTAGTAGTAGGGATATGCCGATTGTAGACCAAATCTTAAATATGTAGTAGTAGGGATATGCCGATTGTAGACCAAATCTTAAATATGTAGTAGTAGGGATATGCCGATTGTAGACCAAATATTAAATATGTAGTAGTAGGGATATGCCGATTGTAGACCAAATCTTAAATATGTAGTAGTAGGGATATGCCGATTATAGACCAAATCTTAAATATGTAGTAGTAGGGATATGCCGATTGTAGACCAAATCTTAAAAAACTCAATTTGATCTGATAACAAAACAAACTCACATTTATTATTATGTAAAGGGAAAGAAGTGTGCAGTAGAAATAAACACCTGATGTGGGAACAAGCCCTCGAGTTAAATATGTAGTAGTAGGGATATGCCGATTGTAGACCAAATCTTAAATATGTAGTAGTAGGGATATGCCGATTGTAGACCAAATCTTAAATATGTAGTAGTAGGGATATGCCGATTGTAGACCAAATCTTAAATATGTAGTAGTAGGGATATGCCGATTGTAGACCAAATCTTAAATATGTAGTAGTAGGGATATGCCGATTGTAGACCAAATCTTAAATATGTAGTAGTAGGGATATGCCGATTGTAGACCAAATCTTAAATATGTAGTAGTAGGGATATGCCGATTGTAGACCAAATCTTAAATATGTAGTAGTAGGGATATGCCGATTGTAGACCAAATCTTAAATATGTAGTAGTAGGGATATGCCGATTGTAGACCAAATCTTAAATATGTAGTAGTAGGGATATGCCGATTGTAGACCAAATCTTAAATATGTAGTAGTAGGGATATGCCGATTGTAGACCAAATCTTAAATATGTAGTAGTAGGGATATGCCAATTGTAGACCAAATCTTAAATATGTAGTAGTAGGGATATGCCGATTGTAGACCAAATCTTAAATATGTAGTAGTAGGGATATGCCGATTGTAGACCAAATCTTAAATATGTAGTAGTAGGGATATGCCGATTGTAGACCAAATCTTAAATATGTAGTAGTAGGGATATGCCGATTGTAGACCAAATCTTAAATATGTAGTAGTAGGGATATGCCGATTGTAGACCAAATCTTAAATATGTAGTAGTAGGGATATGCCGATTGTAGACCAAATCTTAAATATGTAGTAGTAGGGATATGCCGATTGTAGACCAAATCTTAAATATGTAGTAGTAGGGATATGCCGATTGTAGACCAAATCTTAAATATGTAGTAGTAGGGATATGCCGATTGTAGACCAAATCTTAAAAAACTCAATTTGATCTGATAACAAAACAAACTCACATTTATTATTATGTAAAGGGAAAGAAGTGTGCAGTAGAAATAAACACCTGATGTGGGAACAAGCCCTCGAGTTAAATATGTAGTAGTAGGGATATGCCGATTGTAGACCAAATCTTAAATATGTAGTAGTAGGGATATTCCGATTGTAGACCAAATCTTAAATATGTAGTAGTAGGGATATGCCGATTGTAGACCAAATCTTAAATATGTAGTAGTAGGGATATGCCGATTGTAGACCAAATCTTAAATATGTAGTAGTAGGGATATGCCGATTGTAGACCAAATCTTAAATATGTAGTAGTAGGGATATGCCGATTGTAGACCAAATCTTAAATATGTAGTAGTAGTAGGGATATGCCGATTGTAGACCAAATCTTAAATATGTAGTAGTAGGGATATGCCGATTGTAGACCAAATCTTAAATATGTAGTAGTAGGGATATGCCGATTGTAGACCAAATCTTAAATATGTAGTAGTAGGGATATGCCGATTGTAGACCAAATCTTAAAAAACTCAATTTGATCTGATAACAAAACAAACTCACATTTATTATTATGTAAAGGGAAAGAAGTGTGCAGTAGAAATAAACACCTGATGTGGGAACAAGCCCTCGAGTTAAATATGTAGTAGTAGGGATATGCCGATTGTAAACCAAATCTTAAATATGTAGTAGTAGGGATATGCCGATTGTAGACCAAATCTTAAATATGTAGTAGTAGGGATATGCCGATTGTAGACCAAATCTTAAATATGTAGTAGTAGGGATATGCCGATTGTAGACCAAATCTTAAATATGTAGTAGTAGGGATATGCCGATTGTAGACCAAATCTTAAATATGTAGTAGTAGGGATATGCCGATTGTAGACCAAATCTTAAATATGTAGTAGTAGGGATATGCCGATTGTAGACTAAATCTTAAATATGTAGTAGTAGGGATATGCCGATTGTAGACCAAATCTTAAATATGTAGTAGTAGGGATATGCCGATTATAGACCAAATCTTAAATATGTAGTAGTAGGGATATGCCGATTGTAGACCAAATCTTAAAAAACTCAATTTGATCTGATAACAAAACAAACTCACATTTATTATTATGTAAAGGGAAAGAAGTGTGCAGTAGAAATAAACACCTGATGTGGGAACAAGCCCTCGAGTTAAATATGTAGTAGTAGGGATATGCCGATTGTAGACCAAATCTTAAATATGTAGTAGTAGGGATATGCCGATTGTAGACCAAATCTTAAATATGTAGTAGTAGGGATATGCCGATTGTAGACCAAATCTTAAATATGTAGTAGTAGGGATATGCCGATTGTAGACCAAATCTTAAATATGTAGTAGTAGGGATATGCCGATTGTAGACCAAATCTTAAATATGTAGTAGTAGGGATATGCCGATTGTAGACCAAATCTTAAATATGTAGTAGTAGGGATATGCCGATTGTAGACCAAATCTTAAATATGTAGTAGTAGGGATATGCCGATTGTAGACCAAATCTTAAATATGTAGTAGTAGGGATATGCCGATTGTAGACCAAATCTTAAATATGTAGTAGTAGGGATATGCCGATTGTAGACCAAATCTTAAATATGTAGTAGTAGGGATATGCCGATTGTAGACCAAATCTTAAATATGTAGTAGTAGGGATATGCCAATTGTAGACCAAATCTTAAATATGTAGTAGTAGGGATATGCCGATTGTAGACCAAATCTTAAATATGTAGTAGTAGGGATATGCCGATTGTAGACCAAATCTTAAATATGTAGTAGTAGGGATATGCCGATTGTAGACCAAATCTTAAATATGTAGTAGTAGGGATATGCCGATTGTAGACCAAATCTTAAATATGTAGTAGTAGGGATATGCCGATTGTAGACCAAATCTTAAATATGTAGTAGTAGGGATATGCCGATTGTAGACCAAATCTTAAATATGTAGTAGTAGGGATATGCCGATTGTAGACCAAATCTTAAATATGTAGTAGTAGGGATATGCCGATTGTAGACCAAATCTTAAATATGTAGTAGTAGGGATATGCCGATTGTAGACCAAATCTTAAAAAACTCAATTTGATCTGATAACAAAACAAACTCACATTTATTATTATGTAAAGGGAAAGAAGTGTGCAGTAGAAATAAACACCTGATGTGGGAACAAGCCCTCGAGTTAAATATGTAGTAGTAGGGATATGCCGATTGTAGACCAAATCTTAAATATGTAGTAGTAGGGATATGCCGATTGTAGACCAAATCTTAAATATGTAGTTGTAGGGATATGCCGATTGTAGACCAAATCTTAAATATGTAGTAGTAGGGATATGCCGATTGTAGACCAAATCTTAAATATGTAGTAGTAGGGATATGCCGATTGTAGACCAAATCTTAAATATGTAGTAGTAGGGATATGCCGATTGTAGACCAAATCTTAAATATTTAGTAGTAGGGATATGCCGATTGTAGACCAAATCTTAAATATGTAGTAGTAGGGATATGCCGATTGTATACCAAATCTTAAATATGTAGTAGTAGGGATATGCCGATTGTAGACCAAATCTTAAATATGTAGTAGTAGAGATATGCCGATTGTAGACCAAATCTTAAATATGTAGTAGTAGGGATATGCCGATTGTAGACCAAATCTTAAATATGTAGTAGTAGGGATATTCCGATTGTAGACCAAATCTTAAATATGTAGTAGTAGGGATATGCCGATTGTAGACCAAATCTTAAATATGTAGTAGTAGGGATATGCCGATTGTAGACCAAATCTTAAATATGTAGTAGTAGGGATATGCCGATTGTAGACCAAATCTTAAATATGTAGTAGTAGGGATATGCCGATTGTAGACCAAATCTTAAATATGTAGTAGTAGTAGGGATATGCCGATTGTAGACCAAATCTTAAATATGTAGTAGTAGGGATATGCCGATTGTAGACCAAATCTTAAATATGTAGTAGTAGGGATATGCCGATTGTAGACCAAATCTTAAATATGTAGTAGTAGGGATATGCCGATTGTAGACCAAATCTTAAAAAACTCAATTTGATCTGATAACAAAACAAACTCACATTTATTATTATGTAAAGGGAAAGAAGTGTGCAGTAGAAATAAACACCTGATGTGGGAACAAGCCCTCGAGTTAAATATGTAGTAGTAGGGATATGCCGATTGTAAACCAAATCTTAAATATGTAGTAGTAGGGATATGCCGATTGTAGACCAAATCTTAAATATGTAGTAGTAGGGATATGCCGATTGTAGACCAAATCTTAAATATGTAGTAGTAGGGATATGCCGATTGTAGACCAAATCTTAAATATGTAGTAGTAGGGATATGCCGATTGTAGACCAAATCTTAAATATGTAGTAGTAGGGATATGCCGATTGTAGACCAAATCTTAAATATGTAGTAGTAGGGATATGCCGATTGTAGACTAAATCTTAAATATGTAGTAGTAGGGATATGCCGATTGTAGACCAAATCTTAAATATGTAGTAGTAGGGATATGCCGATTATAGACCAAATCTTAAATATGTAGTAGTAGGGATATGCCGATTGTAGACCAAATCTTAAAAAACTCAATTTGATCTGATAACAAAACAAACTCACATTTATTATTATGTAAAGGGAAAGAAGTGTGCAGTAGAAATAAACACCTGATGTGGGAACAAGCCCTCGAGTTAAATATGTAGTAGTAGGGATATGCCGATTGTAGACCAAATCTTAAATATGTAGTAGTAGGGATATGCCGATTGTAGACCAAATCTTAAATATGTAGTAGTAGGGATATGCCGATTGTAGACCAAATCTTAAATATGTAGTAGTAGGGATATGCCGATTGTAGACCAAATCTTAAATATGTAGTAGTAGGGATATGCCGATTGTAGACCAAATCTTAAATATGTAGTAGTAGGGATATGCCGATTGTAGACCAAATCTTAAATATGTAGTAGTAGGGATATGCCGATTGTAGACCAAATCTTAAATATGTAGTAGTAGGGATATGCCGATTGTAGACCAAATCTTAAATATGTAGTAGTAGGAATTTGTCGATTATAGACCAAATCTTAAATATGTAGTAGTAGGGATATGCCGATTGTAGACCAAATCTTAAATATGTAGTAGTAGGGATATGCCGATTGTAGACCAAATCTTAAATATGTAGTAGTAGGGATATGCCGATTGTAGACCAAATCTTAAATATGTAGTAGTAGGGATATGCCGATTGTAGACCAAATCTTAAATATGTAGTAGTAGGGATATGCCGATTATAGACCAAATCTTAAATATGTAGTAGTAGGGATATGCCGATTGTAGACCAAATCTTAAAAAACTCAATTTGATCTGATAACAAAACAAACTCACATTTATTATTATGTAAAGGGAAAGAAGTGTGCAGTAGAAATAAACACCTGATGTGGGAACAAGCCCTCGAGTTAAATATGTAGTAGTAGGGATATGCCGATTGTAGACCAAATCTTAAATATGTAGTAGTAGGGATATGCCGATTGTAGACCAAATCTTAAATATGTAGTAGTAGGGATATGCCGATTGTAGACCAAATCTTAAATATGTAGTAGTAGGGATATGCCGATTGTAGACCAAATCTTAAATATGTAGTAGTAGGGATATGCCGATTGTAGACCAAATCTTAAATATGTAGTAGTAGGGATATGCCGATTGTAGACCAAATCTTAAATATGTAGTAGTAGGGATATGCCGATTGTAGACCAAATCTTAAATATGTAGTAGTAGGGATATGCCGATTGTAGACCAAATCTTAAATATGTAGTAGTAGGGATATGCCGATTGTAGACCAAATCTTAAATATGTAGTAGTAGGGATATGCCGATTGTAGACCAAATCTTAAATATGTAGTAGTAGGGATATGCCGATTGTAGACCAAATCTTAAATATGTAGTAGTAGGGATATGCCAATTGTAGACCAAATCTTAAATATGTAGTAGTAGGGATATGCCGATTGTAGACCAAATCTTAAATATGTAGTAGTAGGGATATGCCGATTGTAGACCAAATCTTAAATATGTAGTAGTAGGGATATGCCGATTGTAGACCAAATCTTAAATATGTAGTAGTAGGGATATGCCGATTGTAGACCAAATCTTAAATATGTAGTAGTAGGGATATGCCGATTGTAGACCAAATCTTAAATATGTAGTAGTAGGGATATGCCGATTGTAGACCAAATCTTAAATATGTAGTAGTAGGGATATGCCGATTGTAGACCAAATCTTAAATATGTAGTAGTAGGGATATGCCGATTGTAGACCAAATCTTAAATATGTAGTAGTAGGGATATGCCGATTGTAGACCAAATCTTAAAAAACTCAATTTGATCTGATAACAAAACAAACTCACATTTATTATTATGTAAAGGGAAAGAAGTGTGCAGTAGAAATAAACACCTGATGTGGGAACAAGCCCTCGAGTTAAATATGTAGTAGTAGGGATATGCCGATTGTAGACCAAATCTTAAATATGTAGTAGTAGGGATATGCCGATTGTAGACCAAATCTTAAATATGTAGTTGTAGGGATATGCCAATTGTAGACCAAATCTTAAATATGTAGTAGTAGGGATATGCCGATTGTAGACCAAATCTTAAATATGTAGTAGTAGGGATATGCCGATTGTAGACCAAATCTTAAATATGTAGTAGTAGGGATATGCCGATTGTAGACCAAATCTTAAATATGTAGTAGTAGGGATATGCCGATTGTAGACCAAATCTTAAATATGTAGTAGTAGGGATATGCCGATTGTAGACCAAATCTTAAATATGTAGTAGTAGGGATATGCCGATTGTAGACCAAATCTTAAATATGTAGTAGTAGGGATATGCCGATTGTAGACCAAATCTTAAATATGTAGTAGTAGGGATATGCCGATTGTAGACCAAATCTTAAATATGTAGTAGTAGGGATATGCCGATTGTAGACCAAATCTTAAATATGTAGTAGTAGGGATATGCCGATTGTAGACCAAATCTTAAATATGTAGTAGTAGGGATATGCCGATTGTAGACCAAATCTTAAATATGTAGTAGTAGGGATATGCCGATTGTAGACCAAATCTTAAATATGTAGTAGTAGGGATATGCCGATTGTAGACCAAATCTTAAATATGTAGTAGTAGGGATATGCCGATTGTAGACCAAATCTTAAATATGTAGTAGTAGGGATATGCCGATTGTAGACCAAATCTTAAATATGTAGTAGTAGGGATATGCCGATTGTAGACCAAATCTTAAATATGTAGTAGTAGGGATATGCCGATTGTAGACCAAATCTTAAATATGTAGTAGTAGGGATATGCCGATTGTAGACCAAATCTTAAATATGTAGTAGTAGGGATATGCCGATTGTAGACCAAATCTTAAATATGTAGTAGTAGGGATATGCCGATTGTAGACCAAATCTTAAATATGTAGTAGTAGGGATATGCCGATTGTAGACCAAATCTTAAATATGTAGTAGTAGGGATATGCCGATTGTAGACCAAATCTTAAATATGTAGTAGTAGGGATATGCCGATTGTAGACCAAATCTTAAAAAACTCAATTTGATCTGATAACAAAACAAACTCACATTTATTATTATGTAAAGGGAAAGAAGTGTGCAGTAGAAATAAACACCTGATGTGGGAACAAGCCCTCGAGTTAAATATGTAGTAGTAGGGATATGCCGATTGTAGACCAAATCTTAAATATGTAGTAGTAGGGATATGCCGATTGTAGACCAAATCTTAAATATGTAGTTGTAGGGATATGCCGATTGTAGACCAAATCTTAAATATGTAGTAGTAGGGATATGCCGATTGTAGACCAAATCTTAAATATGTAGTAGTAGGGATATGCCGATTGTAGACCAAATCTTAAATATGTAGTAGTAGGGATATGCCGATTGTAGACCAAATCTTAAATATGTAGTAGTAGGGATATGCCGATTGTAGACCAAATCTTAAATATGTAGTAGTAGGGATATGCCGATTATAGACCAAATCTTAAATATGTAGTAGTAGGGATATGCCGATTGTAGACCAAATCTTAAATATGTAGTAGTAGGGATATGCCGATTGTAGACCAAATCTTAAATATGTAGTAGTAGGGATATGCCGATTGTAGACCAATTCTTAAATATGTAGTAGTAGGGATATGCCGATTGTAGACCAAATCTTAAATATGTAGTAGTAGGGATATGCCGATTGTAGACCAAATCTTAAATATGTAGTAGTAGGGATATGCCGATTGTAGACCAAATCTTAAATATGTAGTAGTAGGGATATGCCGATTGTAGACCAAATCTTAAATATGTAGTAGTAGGGATATGCCGATTGTAGACCAAATCTTAAATATGTAGTAGTAGAGATATGCCGATTGTAGACCAAATCTTAATTATGTAGTAGTAGGGATATGCCGATTGTAGACCAAATCTTAAATATGTAGTAGTAGGGATATGCCGATTGTAGACCAACTCTTAAATATGTAGTAGTAGGGATATGCCGATTGTAGACCAAATCTTAAATATGTAGTAGTAGGGATATGCCGATTGTAGACCAAATCTTAAATATGTAGTAGTAGGGATATGCCGATTGTAGACCAAATCTTAAATATGTAGTAGTAGTGATATGCCGATTGTAGACCAAATCTTAAATATGTAGTAGTAGGGATATGCCGATTGTAGACCAAATCTTAAATATGTAGTAGTAGGGATATGCCGATTGTAGACCAAATCTTAAATATGTAGTAGTAGGGATATGCCGATTGTAGACCAAATCTTAAATATGTAGTAGTAGGGATATGCCAATTGTAGACCAAATCTTAAATATGTAGTAGTAGGGATATGCCGATTGTAGACCAAATCTTAAATATGTAGTAGTAGGGATATGCCGATTGTAGACCAAATCTTAAATATGTAGTAGTAGGGATATGCCGATTGTAGACCAAATCTTAAATATGTAGTAGTAGGGATATGCCGATTGTAGACCAAATCTTAAATATGTAGTAGTAGGGATATGCCGATTGTAGACCAAATCTTAAATATGTAGTAGTAGGGATATGCCGATTGTAGACCAAATCTTAAATATGTAGTAGTAGGGATATGCCGATTGTAGACCAAATCTTAAATATGTAGTAGTAGGGATATGCCGATTGTAGACCAAATCTTAAATATGTAGTAGTAGGGATATTCCGATTATAGACCAAATCTTAAATATGTAGTAGTAGGGATATGCCGATTGTAGACCAAATCTTAAATATGTAGTAGTAGGGATATGCCGATTGTAGACCAAATCTTAAATATGTAGTAGTAGGGATATGCCGATTGTAGACCAAATCTTAAATATGTAGTAGTAGGGATATGCCGATTGTAGACCAAATCTTAAATATGTAGTAGTAGGTATATGCCGATTGTAGACCAAATCTTAAATATGTAGTAGTAGGGATATGCCGATTGTAGACCAAATCTTAAATATGTAGTAGTAGGGATATGCCGATTGTAGACCAAATCTTAAATATGTAGTAGTAGGGATATGCCGATTGTAGACCAAATCTTAAATATGTAGTAGTAGGGATATGCCGATTATAGACCAAATCTTAAATATGTAGTAGTAGGGATATGCCGATTGTAGACCAAATCTTAAAAAACTCAATTTGATCTGATAACAAAACAAACTCACATTTATTATTATGTAAAGGGAAAGAAGTGTGCAGTAGAAATAAACACCTGATGTGGGAACAAGCCCTCGAGTTAAATATGTAGTAGTAGGGATATGCCGATTGTAGACCAAATCTTAAATATGTAGTAGTAGGGATATGCCGATTGTAGACCAAATCTTAAATATGTAGTAGTAGGGATATGCCGATTGTAGACCAAATCTTAAATATGTAGTAGTAGGGATATGCCGATTGTAGACCAAATCTTAAATATGTAGTAGTAGGGATATGCCGATTGTAGACCAAATCTTAAATATGTAGTAGTAGGGATATGCCAATTGTAGACCAAATCTTAAATATGTAGTAGTAGGGATATGCCGATTGTAGACCAAATCTTAAATATGTAGTAGTAGGGATATGCCGATTGAAGACCAAATCTTAAATATGTAGTAGTAGGGATATGCCGATTGTAGACCAAATCCTAAATATGTAGTAGTAGGGATATGCCGATTGTAGACCAAATCTTAAATATGTAGTAGTAGGGATATGCCGATTGTAGACCAAATCTTAAATATGTAGTAGTAGGGATATGCCGATTGTAGACCAAATCTTAAATATGTAGTAGTAGGGATATGCCGATTGTAGACCAAATCTTAAATATGTAGTAGTAGGGATATGCCGATTGTAGACCAAATCTTAAATATGTAGTAGTAGGTATATGCCGATTGTAGACCAAATCTTAAATATGTAGTAGTAGGGATATGCCGATTGTAGACCAAATCTTAAAAAACTCAATTTGATCTGATAACAAAACAAACTCACATTTATTATTATGTAAGGGGAAAGAAGTGTGCAGTAGAAATAAACACCTGATGTTGGAACAAGCCCTCGAGTTAAATATGTAGTAGTAGGGATATGCCGATTGTAGACCAAATCTTAAATATGTAGTAGTAGGGATATGCCGATTGTAGACCAAATCTTAAATATGTAGTAGTAGGGATATGCCGATTGTAGACCAAATCTTAAATATGTAGTAGTAGGGATATGCCGATTGTAGACCAAATCTTAAATATGTAGTAGTAGGGATATGCCGATTGTAGACCAAATCTTAAATATGTAGTAGTAGGGATATGCCGATTGTAGACCAAATCTTAAATATGTAGTAGTAGGGATATGCCGATTGTAGACCAAATCTTAAATATGTAGTAGTAGGGATATGCCGATTATAGACCAAATCTTAAATATGTAGTAGTAGGGATATGCCGATTGTAGACCAAATCTTAAATATGTAGTAGTAGGGATATGCCGATTGTAGACCAAATCTTAAATATGTAGTAGTAGGGATATGCCGATTGTAGACCAAATCTTAAATATGTAGTAGTAGGGATATGCCGATTGTAGACCAAATCTTAAATATGTAGTAGTAGGGATATGCCGATTGTAGACCAAATCTTAAATATGTAGTAGTAGGGATATGCCGATTGTAGACCAAATCTTAAATATGTAGTAGTAGGGATATGCCGATTGTAGACCAAATCTTAAATATGTAGTAGTAGAGATATGCCGATTGTAGACCAAATCTTAAATATGTAGTAGTAGGGATATGCCGATTGTAGACCAAATCTTAAATATGTAGTAGTAGGGATATTCCGATTGTAGACCAAATCTTAAATATGTAGTAGTAGGGATATGCCGATTGTAGACCAAATCTTAAACATGTAGTAGTAGGGATATGCCGATTGTAGACCAAATCTTAAACATGTAGTAGTAGGGATATGCCGATTGTAGACCAAATCTTAAATATGTAGTAGTAGGGATATGCCGATTGTAGACCAAATCTTAAATATGTAGTAGTAGGGATATGCCGATTGTAGACCAAATTTTAAATATGTAGTAGTAGGGATATGCCGATTGTAGACCAATTCTTAAATATGTAGTAGTAGGGATATGCCGATTGTAGACCAAATCTTAAATATGTAGTAGTAGGGATATGCCGATTGTAGACCAAATCTTAAAAGACTCAATTTGATCTGATAACAAAACAAACTCACATTTATTATTATGTAAACGGAAAGAAGTGTGCAGTAGAAATAAACACCTGATGTGGGAACAAGCCCTCGAGTTAAATATGTAGTAGTAGGGATATGCCGATTGTAGACCAAATCTTAAAAAACTCAATTTGATCTGATAACAAAACAAACTCACATTTATTATTATGTACAGGGCAAGAAGTGTGCAGTAGAAATAAACACCTGATGTGGGAACAAGCCCTCGAGTTAAATATGTAGTAGTAGGGATATGCCGATTGTAGACCAAATCTTAAATATGTAGTAGTAGGGATATGCCGATTGTAGACCAAATCTTAAATATGTAGTAGTAGGGATATGCCGATTGTAGACCAAATCTTAAATATGTAGTAGTAGGGATATGCCGATTGTAGACCAAATCTTAAATATGTAGTAGTAGGGATATGCCGATTGTAGACCAAATCTTAAATATGTAGTAGTAGGGATATGCCAATTGTAGACCAAATCTTAAATATGTAGTAGTAGGGATATGCCGATTGTAGACCAAATCTTAAATATGTAGTAGTAGGGATATGCCGATTGAAGACCAAATCTTAAATATGTAGTAGTAGGGATATGCCGATTGTAGACCAAATCTTAAATATGTAGTAGTAGGGATATGCCGATTGTAGACCAAATCTTAAATATGTAGTAGTAGGGATATGCCGATTGTAGACCAAATCTTAAATATGTAGTAGTAGGGATATGCCGATTGTAGACCAAATCTTAAATATGTAGTAGTAGGGATATGCCGATTGTAGACCAAATCTTAAATATGTAGTAGTAGGGATATGCCGATTGTAGACCAAATCTTAAATATGTAGTAGTAGGGATATGCCGATTGTAGACCAAATCTTAAATATGTAGTAGTAGGGATATGCCGATTGTAGACCAAATCTTAAAAAACTCAATTTGATCTGATAACAAAACAAACTCACATTTATTATTATGTAAAGGGAAAGAAGTGTGCAGTAGAAATAAACACCTGATGTTGGAACAAGCCCTCGAGTTAAATATGTAGTAGTAGGGATATGCCGATTGTAGACCAAATCTTAAATATGTAGTAGTAGGGATATGCCGATTGTAGACCAAATCTTAAATATGTAGTAGTAGGGATATGCCGATTGTAGACCAAATCTTAAATATGTAGTAGTAGGGATATGCCGATTGTAGACCAAATCTTAAATATGTAGTAGTAGGGATATGCCGATTGTAGACCAAATCTTAAATATGTAGTAGTAGGGATATTCCGATTGTAGACCAAATCTTAAATATGTAGTAGTAGGGATATGCCGATTGTAGACCAAATCTTAAACATGTAGTAGTAGGGATATGCCGATTGTAGACCAAATCTTAAACATGTAGTAGTAGGGATATGCCGATTGTAGACCAAATCTTAAATATGTAGTAGTAGGGATATGCCGATTGTAGACCAAATCTTAAATATGTAGTAGTAGGGATATGCCGATTGTAGACCAAATTTTAAATATGTAGTAGTAGGGATATGCCGATTGTAGACCAATTCTTAAATATGTAGTAGTAGGGATATGCCGATTGTAGACCAAATCTTAAATATGTAGTAGTAGGGATATGCCGATTGTAGACCAAATCTTAAAAGACTCAATTTGATCTGATAACAAAACAAACTCACATTTATTATTATGTAAACGGAAAGAAGTGTGCAGTAGAAATAAACACCTGATGTGGGAACAAGCCCTCGAGTTAAATATGTAGTAGTAGGGATATGCCGATTGTAGACCAAATCTTAAAAAACTCAATTTGATCTGATAACAAAACAAACTCACATTTATTATTATGTACAGGGCAAGAAGTGTGCAGTAGAAATAAACACCTGATGTGGGAACAAGCCATCGAGTTAAATATGTAGTAGTAGGGATATGCCGATTGTAGACCAAATCTTAAATATGTAGTAGTAGGGATATGCCGATTGTAGACCAAATCTTAAATATGTAGTAGTAGGGATATGCCGATTGTAGACCAAATCTTAAATATGTAGTAGTAGGGATATGCCGATTGTAGACCAAATCTTAAATATGTAGTAGTAGGGATATGCCGATTGTAGACCAAATCTTAAATATGTAGTAGTAGGGATATGCCGATTGTAGACCAAATCTTAAAAGACTCAATTTGATCTGATAACAAAACAAACTCACATTTATTATTATGTAAACGGAAAGAAGTGTGCAGTAGAAATAAACACCTGATGTGGGAACAAGCCCTCGAGTTAAATATGTAGTAGTAGGGATATGCCGATTGTAGACCAAATCTTAAAAAACTCAATTTGATCTGATAACAAAACAAACTCACATTTATTATTATGTACAGGGCAAGAAGTGTGCAGTAGAAATAAACACCTGATGTGGGAACAAGCCCTCGAGTTAAATATGTAGTAGTAGGGATATGCCGATTGTAGACCAAATCTTAAATATGTAGTAGTAGGGATATGCCGATTGTAGACCAAATCTTAAATATGTAGTAGTAGGGATATGCCGATTGTAGACCAAATCTTAAATATGTAGTAGTAGGGATATGCCGATTGTAGACCAAATCTTAAATATGTAGTAGTAGGGATATGCCGATTGTAGACCAAATCTTAAATATGTAGTAGTAGGGATATGCCGATTGTAGACCAAATCTTAAATATGTAGTAGTAGGGATATGCCGATTGTAGACCAAATCTTAAATATGTAGTAGTAGGGATATGCCGATTGAAGACCAAATCTTAAATATGTAGTAGTAGGGATATGCCGATTGTAGACCAAATCTTAAATATGTAGTAGTAGGGATATGCCGATTGTAGACCAAATCTTAAATATGTAGTAGTAGGGATATGCCGATTGTAGACCAAATCTTAAATATGTAGTAGTAGGGATATGCCGATTGTAGACCAAATCTTAAATATGTAGTAGTAGGGATATGCCGATTGTAGACCAAATCTTAAATATGTAGTAGTAGGGATATTCCGATTGTAGACCAAATCTTAAATATGTAGTAGTAGGGATATGCCGATTGTAGACCAAATCTTAAATATGTAGTAGTAGGGATATGCCGATTGTAGACCAATTCTTAAATATGTAGTAGTAGGGATATGCCGATTGTAGACCAAATCTTAAATATGTAGTAGTAGGGATATGCCGATTGTAGACCAAATCTTAAAAGACTCAATTTGATCTGATAACAAAACAAACTCACATTTATTATTATGTAAACGGAAAGAAGTGTGCAGTAGAAATAAACACCTGATGTGGGAACAAGCCCTCGAGTTAAATATGTAGTAGTAGGGATATGCCGATTGTAGACCAAATCTTAAAAAACTCAATTTGATCTGATAACAAAACAAACTCACATTTATTATTATGTACAGGGCAAGAAGTGTGCAGTAGAAATAAACACCTGATGTGGGAACAAGCCCTCGAGTTAAATATGTAGTAGTAGGGATATGCCGATTGTAGACCAAATCTTAAATATGTAGTAGTAGGGATATGCCGATTGTAGACCAAATCTTAAATATGTAGTAGTAGGGATATGCCGATTGTAGACCAAATCTTAAATATGTAGTAGTAGGGATATGCCGATTGTAGACCAAATCTTAAATATGTAGTAGTAGGGATATGCCGATTGTAGACCAAATCTTAAATATGTAGTAGTAGGGATATGCCGATTGTAGACCAAATCTTAAAAGACTCAATTTGATCTGATAACAAAACAAACTCACATTTATTATTATGTAAACGGAAAGAAGTGTGCAGTAGAAATAAACACCTGATGTGGGAACAAGCCCTCGAGTTAAATATGTAGTAGTAGGGATATGCCGATTGTAGACCAAATCTTAAAAAACTCAATTTGATCTGATAACAAAACAAACTCACATTTATTATTATGTACAGGGCAAGAAGTGTGCAGTAGAAATAAACACCTGATGTGGGAACAAGCCCTCGAGTTAAATATGTAGTAGTAGGGATATGCCGATTGTAGACCAAATCTTAAATATGTAGTAGTAGGGATATGCCGATTGTAGACCAAATCTTAAATATGTAGTAGTAGGGATATGCCGATTGTAGACCAAATCTTAAATATGTAGTAGTAGGGATATGCCGATTGTAGACCAAATCTTAAATATGTAGTAGTAGGGATATGCCGATTGTAGACCAAATCTTAAATATGTAGTAGTAGGGATATGCCAATTGTAGACCAAATCTTAAATATGTAGTAGTAGGGATATGCCGATTGTAGACCAAATCTTAAATATGTAGTAGTAGGGATATGCCGATTGAAGACCAAATCTTAAATATGTAGTAGTAGGGATATGCCGATTGTAGACCAAATCTTAAATATGTAGTAGTAGGGATATGCCGATTGTAGACCAAATCTTAAATATGTAGTAGTAGGGATATGCCGATTGTAGACCAAATCTTAAATATGTAGTAGTAGGGATATGCCGATTGTAGACCAAATCTTAAATATGTAGTAGTAGGGATATGCCGATTGTAGACCAAATCTTAAATATGTAGTAGTAGGGATATGCCGATTGTAGACCAAATCTTAAATATGTAGTAGTAGGGATATGCCGATTGTAGACCAAATCTTAAATATGTAGTAGTAGGGATATGCCGATTGTAGACCAAATCTTAAAAAACTCAATTTGATCTGATAACAAAACAAACTCACATTTATTATTATGTAAAGGGAAAGAAGTGTGCAGTATAAATAAACACCTGATGTTGGAACAAGCCCTCGAGTTAAATATGTAGTAGTAGGGATATGCCGATTGTAGACCAAATCTTAAATATGTAGTAGTAGGGATATGCCGATTGTAGACCAAATCTTAAATATGTAGTAGTAGGGATATGCCGATTGTAGACCAAATCTTAAATATGTAGTAGTAGGGATATGCCGATTGTAGACCAAATCTTAAATATGTAGTAGTAGGGATATGCCGATTGTAGACCAAATCTTAAATATGTAGTAGTAGGGATATTCCGATTGTAGACCAAATCTTAAATATGTAGTAGTAGGGATATGCCGATTGTAGACCAAATCTTAAACATGTAGTAGTAGGGATATGCCGATTGTAGACCAAATCTTAAACATGTAGTAGTAGGGATATGCCGATTGTAGACCAAATCTTAAATATGTAGTAGTAGGGATATGCCGATTGTAGACCAAATCTTAAATATGTAGTAGTAGGGATATGCCGATTGTAGACCAAATTTTAAATATGTAGTAGTAGGGATATGCCGATTGTAGACCAATTCTTAAATATGTAGTAGTAGGGATATGCCGATTGTAGACCAAATCTTAAATATGTAGTAGTAGGGATATGCCGATTGTAGACCAAATCTTAAAAGACTCAATTTGATCTGATAACAAAACAAACTCACATTTATTATTATGTAAACGGAAAGAAGTGTGCAGTAGAAATAAACACCTGATGTGGGAACAAGCCCTCGAGTTAAATATGTAGTAGTAGGGATATGCCGATTGTAGACCAAATCTTAAAAAACTCAATTTGATCTGATAACAAAACAAACTCACATTTATTATTATGTACAGGGCAAGAAGTGTGCAGTAGAAATAAACACCTGATGTGGGAACAAGCCCTCGAGTTAAATATGTAGTAGTAGGGATATGCCGATTGTAGACCAAATCTTAAATATGTAGTAGTAGGGATATGCCGATTGTAGACCAAATCTTAAATATGTAGTAGTAGGGATATGCCGATTGTAGACCAAATCTTAAATATGTAGTAGTAGGGATATGCCGATTGTAGACCAAATCTTAAATATGTAGTAGTAGGGATATGCCGATTGTAGACCAAATCTTAAATATGTAGTAGTAGGGATATGCCGATTGTAGACCAAATCTTAAATATGTAGTAGTAGGGATATTCCGATTGTAGACCAAATCTTAAATATGTAGTAGTAGGGATATGCCGATTGTAGACCAAATCTTAAACATGTAGTAGTAGGGATATGCCGATTGTAGACCAAATCTTAAACATGTAGTAGTAGGGATATGCCGATTGTAGACCAAATCTTAAATATGTAGTAGTAGGGATATGCCGATTGTAGACCAAATCTTAAATATGTAGTAGTAGGGATATGCCGATTGTAGACCAAATTTTAAATATGTAGTAGTAGGGATATGCCGATTGTAGACCAATTCTTAAATATGTAGTAGTAGGGATATGCCGATTGTAGACCAAATCTTAAATATGTAGTAGTAGGGATATGCCGATTGTAGACCAAATCTTAAAAGACTCAATTTGATCTGATAACAAAACAAACTCACATTTATTATTATGTAAACGGAAAGAAGTGTGCAGTAGAAATAAACACCTGATGTGGGAACAAGCCCTCGAGTTAAATATGTAGTAGTAGGGATATGCCGATTGTAGACCAAATCTTAAAAAACTCAATTTGATCTGATAACAAAACAAACTCACATTTATTATTATGTACAGGGCAAGAAGTGTGCAGTAGAAATAAACACCTGATGTGGGAACAAGCCCTCGAGTTAAATATGTAAAGGGAAAGAAGTGTGCAGTAGAAATAAACACCTGATGTGGGAACAAGCCCTCGAGTTAAATATGTAGTAGTAGAGATATGCCGATTGTAGACCAAATCTTAAATATGTAGTAGTAGGGATATGCCGATTGTAGACCAAATCTTAAATATGTAGTAGTAGTGATATGCCGATTGTAGACCAAATCTTAAATATGTAGTAGTAGGGATATGCCGATTGTAGACCAAATATTAAATATGTAGTAGTAGGGATATGCCGATTGTAGACCAAATCTTAAATATGTAGTAGTAGGGATATGCCGATTGTAGACCAACTCTTAAATATGTAGTAGTAGGGATATGCCGATTGTAGACCAACTCTTAAATATGTAGTAGTAGGGATATGCCGATTGTAGACCAAATCTTAAATATGTAGTAGTAGGGATATGCCGATTGTAGACCAAATCTTAAATATGTAGTAGTAGGGATATGCCGATTGTAGACCAAATCTTAAATATGTAGTAGTAGGGATATGCCGATTGTAGACCAAATCTTAAATATGTAGTAGTAGGGATATGCCGATTGTAGACCAAATCTTAAATATGTAGTAGTAGGGATATTCCGATTGTAGACCAAATCTTAAATATGTAGTAGTAGGGATATGCCGATTGTAGACCAAATCTTAAACATGTAGTAGTAGGGATATGCCGATTGTAGACCAAATCTTAAACATGTAGTAGTAGGGATATGCCGATTGTAGACCAAATCTTAAATATGTAGTAGTAGGGATATGCCGATTGTAGACCAAATCTTAAATATGTAGTAGTAGGGATATGCCGATTGTAGACCAAATTTTAAATATGTAGTAGTAGGGATATGCCGATTGTAGACCAATTCTTAAATATGTAGTAGTAGGGATATGCCGATTGTAGACCAAATCTTAAATATGTAGTAGTAGGGATATGCCGATTGTAGACCAAATCTTAAAAGACTCAATTTGATCTGATAACAAAACAAACTCACATTTATTATTATGTAAACGGAAAGAAGTGTGCAGTAGAAATAAACACCTGATGTGGGAACAAGCCCTCGAGTTAAATATGTAGTAGTAGGGATATGCCGATTGTAGACCAAATCTTAAAAAACTCAATTTGATCTGATAACAAAACAAACTCACATTTATTATTATGTACAGGGCAAGAAGTGTGCAGTAGAAATAAACACCTGATGTGGGAACAAGCCCTCGAGTTAAATATGTAGTAGTAGGGATATGCCGATTGTAGACCAAATCTTAAATATGTAGTAGTAGGGATATGCCGATTGTAGACCAAATCTTAAATATGTAGTAGTAGGGATATGCCGATTGTAGACCAAATCTTAAATATGTAGTAGTAGGGATATGCCGATTGTAGACCAAATCTTAAATATGTAGTAGTAGGGATATGCCGATTGTAGACCAAATCTTAAATATGTAGTAGTAGGGATATGCCAATTGTAGACCAAATCTTAAATATGTAGTAGTAGGGATATGCCGATTGTAGACCAAATCTTAAATATGTAGTAGTAGGGATATGCCGATTGAAGACCAAATCTTAAATATGTAGTAGTAGGGATATGCCGATTGTAGACCAAATCTTAAATATGTAGTAGTAGGGATATGCCGATTGTAGACCAAATCTTAAATATGTAGTAGTAGGGATATGCCGATTGTAGACCAAATCTTAAATATGTAGTAGTAGGGATATGCCGATTGTAGACCAAATCTTAAATATGTAGTAGTAGGGATATGCCGATTGTAGACCAAATCTTAAATATGTAGTAGTAGGGATATGCCGATTGTAGACCAAATCTTAAATATGTAGTAGTAGGGATATGCCGATTGTAGACCAAATCTTAAATATGTAGTAGTAGGGATATGCCGATTGTAGACCAAATCTTAAAAAACTCAATTTGATCTGATAACAAAACAAACTCACATTTATTATTATGTAAAGGGAAAGAAGTGTGCAGTAGAAATAAACACCTGATGTTGGAACAAGCCCTCGAGTTAAATATGTAGTAGTAGGGATATGCCGATTGTAGACCAAATCTTAAATATGTAGTAGTAGGGATATGCCGATTGTAGACCAAATCTTAAATATGTAGTAGTAGGGATATGCCGATTGTAGACCAAATCTTAAATATGTAGTAGTAGGGATATGCCGATTGTAGACCAAATCTTAAATATGTAGTAGTAGGGATATTCCGATTGTAGACCAAATCTTAAATATGTAGTAGTAGGGATATGCCGATTGTATACCAAATCTTAAACATGTAGTAGTAGGGATATGCCGATTGTAGACCAAATCTTAAACATGTAGTAGTAGTGATATGCCGATTGTAGACCAAATCTTAAATATGTAGTAGTAGGGATATGCCGATTGTAGACCAAATCTTAAATATGTAGTAGTAGGGATATGCCGATTGTAGACCAAATCTTAAATATGTAGTAGTAGGGATATGCCGATTGTAGACCAAATCTTAAATATGTAGTAGTAGGGATATGCCGATTGTAGACCAAATCTTAAATATGTAGTAGTAGGGATATGCCGATTGTAGACCAAATCTTAAATATGTAGTAGTAGGGATATGCCGATTGTAGACCAAATCTTAAATATGTAGTAGTAGGGATATGCCGATTGTAGACCAAATCTTAAATATGTAGTAGTAGGGATATGCCGATTGTAGACCAAATCTTAAATATGTAGTAGTAGGGATATGCCGATTGTAGACCAAATCTGAAATATGTAGTAGTAGGGATATGCCGATTGTAGACCAAATCTTAAATATGTAGTAGTAGGGATATGCCGATTGTAGACCAAATCTTAAATATGTAGTAGTAGGGATATGCCGATTGTAGACCAAATCTTAAATATGTAGTAGTAGAGATATGCCGATTGTAGACCAAATCTTAAATATGTAGTAGTAGGGATATGCCGATTGTAGACCAAATCTTAAATATGTAGTAGTAGGGATATTCCGATTGTAGACCAAATCTTAAATATGTAGTAGTAGGGATATGCCGATTGTAGACCAAATCTTAAACATGTAGTAGTAGGGATATGCCGATTGTAGACCAAATCTTAAACATGTAGTAGTAGGGATATGCCGATTGTAGACCAAATCTTAAATATGTAGTAGTAGGGATATGCCGATTGTAGACCAAATCTTAAATATGTAGTAGTAGGGATATGCCGATTGTAGACCAAATTTTAAATATGTAGTAGTAGGGATATGCCGATTGTAGACCAATTCTTAAATATGTAGTAGTAGGGATATGCCGATTGTAGACCAAATCTTAAATATGTAGTAGTAGGGATATGCCGATTGTAGACCAAATCTTAAAAGACTCAATTTGATCTGATAACAAAACAAACTCACATTTATTATTATGTAAACGGAAAGAAGTGTGCAGTAGAAATAAACACCTGATGTGGGAACAAGCCCTCGAGTTAAATATGTAGTAGTAGGGATATGCCGATTGTAGACCAAATCTTAAAAAACTCAATTTGATCTGATAACAAAACAAACTCACATTTATTATTATGTACAGGGCAAGAAGTGTGCAGTAGAAATAAACACCTGATGTGGGAACAAGCCCTCGAGTTAAATATGTAAAGGGAAAGAAGTGTGCAGTAGAAATAAACACCTGATGTGGGAACAAGCCCTCGAGTTAAATATGTAGTAGTAGAGATATGCCGATTGTAGACCAAATCTTAAATATGTAGTAGTAGGGATATGCCGATTGTAGACCAAATCTTAAATATGTAGTAGTAGTGATATGCCGATTGTAGACCAAATCTTAAATATGTAGTAGTAGGGATATGCCGATTGTAGACCAAATATTAAATATGTAGTAGTAGGGATATGCCGATTGTAGACCAAATCTTAAATATGTAGTAGTAGGGATATGCCGATTGTAGACCAACTCTTAAATATGTAGTAGTAGGGATATGCCGATTGTAGACCAACTCTTAAATATGTAGTAGTAGGGATATGCCGATTGTAGACCAAATCTTAAATATGTAGTAGTAGGGATATGCCGATTGTAGACCAAATCTTAAATATGTAGTAGTAGGGATATGCCGATTGTAGACCAAATCTTAAATATGTAGTAGTAGGGATATGCCGATTGTAGACCAAATCTTAAATATGTAGTAGTAGGGATATGCCGATTGTAGACCAAATCTTAAAAAACTCAATTTGATCTGATAACAAAACAAACTCACATTTATTATTATGTAAAGGGAAAGAAGTGTGCAGTAGAAATAAACACCTGATGTGGGAACAAGCCCTCGAGTTAAATATGTAGTAGTAGGGATATGCCGATTGTAGACCAAATCTTAAATATGTAGTAGTAGGGATATGCCGATTGTAGACTAAATCTTAAATATGTAGTAGTAGGGATATGCCGATTGTAGACCAAATCTTAAATATGTAGTAGTAGGGATATGGCGATTGTAGACCAAATCTTAAATATGTAGTAGTAGGGATATGCCGATTGTAGACCAAATCTTAAATATGTAGTAGTAGGGATATGCCGATTGTAGACCAAATCTTAAATATGTAGTAGTAGGGATATGCCGATTGTAGACCAAATCTCAAATATGTAGTAGTAGGGATATGCCGATTATAGACCAAATCTTAAATATGTAGTAGTAGGGATATGCCGATTGTAGACCAAATCTTAAATATGTAGTAGTAGGGATATGCCGATTGTAGACCAAATCTTAAATATGTAGTAGTAGGGATATTCCGATTGTAGACCAAATCTTAAATATGTAGTAGTAGGGATATGCCGATTGTAGACCAAATCTTAAACATGTAGTAGTAGGGATATGCCGATTGTAGACCAAATCTTAAACATGTAGTAGTAGGGATATGCCGATTGTAGACCAAATCTTAAATATGTAGTAGTAGGGATATGCCGATTGTAGACCAAATCTTAAATATGTAGTAGTAGGGATATGCCGATTGTAGACCAAATTTTAAATATGTAGTAGTAGGGATATGCCGATTGTAGACCAATTCTTAAATATGTAGTAGTAGGGATATGCCGATTGTAGACCAAATCTTAAATATGTAGTAGTAGGGATATGCCGATTGTAGACCAAATCTTAAAAGACTCAATTTGATCTGATAACAAAACAAACTCACATTTATTATTATGTAAACGGAAAGAAGTGTGCAGTAGAAATAAACACCTGATGTGGGAACAAGCCCTCGAGTTAAATATGTAGTAGTAGGGATATGCCGATTGTAGACCAAATCTTAAAAAACTCAATTTGATCTGATAACAAAACAAACTCACATTTATTATTATGTACAGGGCAAGAAGTGTGCAGTAGAAATAAACACCTGATGTGGGAACAAGCCCTCGAGTTAAATATGTAAAGGGAAAGAAGTGTGCAGTAGAAATAAACACCTGATGTGGGAACAAGCCCTCGAGTTAAATATGTAGTAGTAGAGATATGCCGATTGTAGACCAAATCTTAAATATGTAGTAGTAGGGATATGCCGATTGTAGACCAAATCTTAAATATGTAGTAGTAGTGATATGCCGATTGTAGACCAAATCTTAAATATGTAGTAGTAGGGATATGCCGATTGTAGACCAAATATTAAATATGTAGTAGTAGGGATATGCCGATTGTAGACCAAATCTTAAATATGTAGTAGTAGGGATATGCCGATTGTAGACCAACTCTTAAATATGTAGTAGTAGGGATATGCCGATTGTAGACCAACTCTTAAATATGTAGTAGTAGGGATATGCCGATTGTAGACCAAATCTTAAATATGTAGTAGTAGGGATATGCCGATTGTAGACCAAATCTTAAATATGTAGTAGTAGGGATATGCCGATTGTAGACCAAATCTTAAATATGTAGTAGTAGGGATATGCCGATTGTCGACCAAATCTTAAATATGTAGTAGTAGGGATATGCCGATTGTAGACCAAATCTTAAATATGTAGTAGTAGGGATATGCCGATTGTAGACCAAATCTTAAAAGACTCAATTTGATCTGATAACAAAACAAACTCACATTTATTATTATGTAAACGGAAAGAAGTGTGCAGTAGAAATAAACACCTGATGTGGGAACAAGCCCTCGAGTTAAATATGTAGTAGTAGGGATATGCCGATTGTAGACCAAATCTTAAAAAACTCAATTTGATCTGATAACAAAACAAACTCACATTTATTATTATGTACAGGGCAAGAAGTGTGCAGTAGAAATAAACACCTGATGTGGGAACAAGCCCTCGAGTTAAATATGTAAAGGGAAAGAAGTGTGCAGTAGAAATAAACACCTGATGTGGGAACAAGCCCTCGAGTTAAATATGTAGTAGTAGAGATATGCCGATTGTAGACCAAATCTTAAATATGTAGTAGTAGGGATATGCCGATTGTAGACCAAATCTTAAATATGTAGTAGTAGTGATATGCCGATTGTAGACCAAATCTTAAATATGTAGTAGTAGGGATATGCCGATTGTAGACCAAATATTAAATATGTAGTAGTAGGGATATGCCGATTGTAGACCAAATCTTAAATATGTAGTAGTAGGGATATGCCGATTGTAGACCAACTCTTAAATATGTAGTAGTAGGGATATGCCGATTGTAGACCAACTCTTAAATATGTAGTAGTAGGGATATGCCGATTGTAGACCAAATCTTAAATATGTAGTAGTAGGGATATGCCGATTGTAGACCAAATCTTAAATATGTAGTAGTAGGGATATGCCGATTGTAGACCAAATCTTAAATATGTAGTAGTAGGGATATGCCGATTGTAGACCAAATCTTAAATATGTAGTAGTAGGGATATGCCGATTGTAGACCAAATCTTAAAAAACTCAATTTGATCTGATAACAAAACAAACTCACATTTATTATTATGTAAAGGGAAAGAAGTGTGCAGTAGAAATAAACACCTGATGTGGGAACAAGCCCTCGAGTTAAATATGTAGTAGTAGGGATATGCCGATTGTAGACCAAATCTTAAATATGTAGTAGTAGGGATATGCCGATTGTAGACTAAATCTTAAATATGTAGTAGTAGGGATATGCCGATTGTAGACCAAATCTTAAATATGTAGTAGTAGGGATATGGCGATTGTAGACCAAATCTTAAATATGTAGTAGTAGGGATATGCCGATTGTAGACCAAATCTTAAATATGTAGTAGTAGGGATATGCCGATTGTAGACCAAATCTTAAATATGTAGTAGTAGGGATATGCCGATTGTAGACCAAATCTCAAATATGTAGTAGTAGGGATATGCCGATTATAGACCAAATCTTAAATATGTAGTAGTAGGGATATGCCGATTGTAGACCAAATCTTAAATATGTAGTAGTAGGGATATGCCGATTGTAGACCATATCTTAAATATGTAGTAGTAGGGATATGCCGATTGTAGACCAAATCTTAAATATGTAGTAGTAGGGATATGCCGATTGTAGACCAAATCTTAAATATGTAGTAGTAGGGATATGCCGATTGTAGACCAAATCTTAAATATGTAGTAGTAGGGATATGCCGATTGTAGACCAAATCTTAAATATGTAGTAGTAGGGATATGCCGATTGTAGACCAAATCTTAAATATGTAGTAGTAGGGATATGCCGATTGTAGACCAAATCTTAAATATGTAGTAGTAGAGATATGCCGATTGTAGACCAAATCTTAAATATGTAGTAGTAGGGATATGCCGATTGTAGACCAAATCTTAAATATGTAGTAGTAGGGATATTCCGATTGTAGACCAAATCTTAAATATGTAGTAGTAGGGATATGCCGATTGTAGACCAAATCTTAAACATGTAGTAGTAGGGATATGCCGATTGTAGACCAAATCTTAAACATGTAGTAGTAGGGATATGCCGATTGTAGACCAAATCTTAAATATGTAGTAGTAGGGATATGCCGATTGTAGACCAAATCTTAAATATGTAGTAGTAGGGATATGCCGATTGTAGACCAAATCTTAAATATGTAGTAGTAGGGATATGCCGATTGTAGACCAATTCTTAAATATGTAGTAGTAGGGATATGCCGATTGTAGACCAAATCTTAAATATGTAGTAGTAGGGATATGCCGATTGTAGACCAAATCTTAAAAGACTCAATTTGATCTGATAACAAAACAAACTCACATTTATTATTATGTAAACGGAAAGAAGTGTGCAGTAGAAATAAACACCTGATGTGGGAACAAGCCCTCGAGTTAAATATGTAGTAGTAGGGATATGCCGATTGTAGACCAAATCTTAAAAAACTCAATTTGATCTGATAACAAAACAAACTCACATTTATTATTATGTACAGGGAAAGAAGTGTGCAGTAGAAATAAACACCTGATGTGGGAACAAGCCCTCGAGTTAAATATGTAAAGGGAAAGAAGTGTGCAGTAGAAATAAACACCTGATGTGGGAACAAGCCCTCGAGTTAAATATGTAGTAGTAGAGATATGCCGATTGTAGACCAAATCTTAAATATGTAGTAGTAGGGATATGCCGATTGTAGACCAAATCTTAAATATGTAGTAGTAGTGATATGCCGATTGTAGACCAAATCTTAAATATGTAGTAGTAGGGATATGCCGATTGTAGACCAAATATTAAATATGTAGTAGTAGGGATATGCCGATTGTAGACCAAATCTTAAATATGTAGTAGTAGGGATATGCCGATTGTAGACCAACTCTTAAATATGTAGTAGTAGGGATATGCCGATTGTAGACCAACTCTTAAATATGTAGTAGTAGGGATATGCCGATTGTAGACCAAATCTTAAATATGTAGTAGTAGGGATATGCCGATTGTAGACCAAATCTTAAATATGTAGTAGTAGGGATATGCCGATTGTAGACCAAATCTTAAATATGTAGTAGTAGGGATATGCCGATTGTAGACCAAATCTTAAATATGTAGTAGTAGGGATATGCCGATTATAGACCAATTCTTAAATATGTAGTAGTAGGGATATGCCGATTATAGACCAAATCTTAAATATGTAGTAGTAGGGATATGCCGATTGTAGACCAAATCTTAAAAAAACTCAATTTGATCTGATAACAAAACAAACTCACATGTATTATTATGTAAAGGGAAAGAAGTGTGCAGTAGAAATAAACACCTGATGTGGGAACAAGCCCTCGAGTTAAATATGTAGTAGTAGGGATATGCCGATTGTAGACCAAATCTTAAATATGTAGTTGTAGGGATATGCCGATTGTAGACCAAATCTTAAATATGTAGTAGTAGGGATATGCCGATTGTAGACCAAATCTTAAATATGTAGTAGTAGGGATATGCCGATTGTAGACCAAATCTTAAATATGTAGTAGTAGGGATATGCCGATTGTAGACCAAATCTTAAATATGTAGTAGTAGGGATATGCCGATTGTAGACCAAATCTTAAATATGTAGTAGTAGGGATATGCCGATTGTAGACCAAATCTTAAATATGTAGTAGTAGGGATATGCCGATTGTAGACCAAATCTTAAATATGTAGTAGTAGGGATATGCCAATTGTAGACCAAATCTTAAATATGTAGTAGTAGGGATATGCCGATTGTAGACCAAATCTTAAATATGTAGTAGTAGGGATATGCCGATTGTAGACCAAATCTTAAATATGTAGTAGTAGGGATATGCCGATTGTAGACCAAATCTTAAATATGTAGTAGTAGGGATATACCGATTGTAGACCAAATCTTAAATATGTAGTAGTAGGGATATGCCGATTGTAGACCAAATCTTAAATATGTAGTAGTAGGGATATGCCGATTGTAGACCAAATCTTAAATATGTAGTAGTAGGGATATGCCGATTGTAGACCAAATCTTAAATATGTAGTAGTAGGGATATGCCGATTGTAGACCAAATCTTAAATATGTAGTAGTAGGGATATGCCGATTATAGACCAAATCTTAAATATGTAGTAGTAGGGATATGCCGATTGTAGACCAAATCTTAAATATGTAGTAGTAGTAGGGATATGCCGATTGTAGACCAAATCTTAAATATGTAGTAGTAGTGATATGCCGATTGTAGACCAAATCTTAAATATGTAGTAGTAGGGATATGCCGATTGTAGACCAAATATTAAATATGTAGTAGTAGGGATATGCCGATTGTAGACCAAATCTTAAATATGTAGTAGTAGGGATATGCCGATTGTAGACCAACTCTTAAATATGTAGTAGTAGGGATATGCCGATTGTAGACCAACTCTTAAATATGTAGTAGTAGGGATATGCCGATTGTAGACCAAATCTTAAATATGTAGTAGTAGGGATATGCCGATTGTAGACCAAATCTTAAATATGTAGTAGTAGGGATATGCCGATTGTAGACCAAATCTTAAATATGTAGTAGTAGGGATATGCCGATTGTAGACCAAATCTTAAATATGTAGTAGTAGGGATATGCCGATTGTAGACCAAATCTTAAATATGTAGTAGTAGGGATATGCCGATTGTAGACCAAATCTTCAATATGTAGTAGTAGGGATATGCCGATTGTAGACCAAATCTTAAATATGTAGTAGTAGGGATATGCCGATTGTAGACCAAATCTTAAATATGTAGTAGTAGGGATATGCCGATTGTAGACCAAATCTTAAATATGTAGTAGTAGTAGGGATATGCCGATTGTAGACCAAATCTTAAATATGTAGTAGTAGTGATATGCCGATTGTAGACCAAATGTTAAATATGTAGTAGTAGGGATATGCCGATTGTAGACCAAATATTAAATATGTAGTAGTAGGGATATGCCGATTGTAGACCAAATCTTAAATATGTAGTAGTAGGGATATGCCGATTGTAGACCAACTCTTAAATATGTAGTAGTAGGGATATGCCGATTGTAGACCAACTCTTAAATATGTAGTAGTAGGGATATGCCGATTGTAGACCAAATCTTAAATATGTAGTAGTAGGGATATGCCGATTGTAGACCAAATCTTAAATATGTAGTAGTAGGGATATGCCGATTGTAGACCAAATCTTAAATATGTAGTAGTAGGGATATGCCGATTGTAGACCAAATCTTAAATATGTAGTAGTAGGGATATGCCGATTGTAGACCAAATCTTAAATATGTAGTAGTAGGGATATGCCGATTATAGACCAAATCTTAAATATGTAGTAGTAGGGATATGCCGATTATAGACCAAATCTTAAAAAACTCAATTTGATCTGATAACAAAACAAACTCACATGTATTATTATGTAAAGGGAAAGAAGTGTGCAGTAGAAATAAACACCTGATGTGGGAACAAGCCCTCGAGTTAAATATGTAGTAGTAGGGATATGCCGATTGTAGACCAAATCTTAAATATGTAGTTGTAGGGATATGCCGATTGTAGACCAAATCTTAAATATGTAGTAGTAGGGATATGCCGATTGTAGACCAAATCTTAAATATGTAGTAGTAGGGATATGCCGATTGTAGACCAAATCTTAAATATGTAGTAGTAGGGATATGCCGATTGTAGACCAAATCTTAAATATGTAGTAGTAGGGATATGCCGATTGTAGACCAAATCATAAATATGTAGTAGTAGGGATATGCCGATTGTAGACCAAATCTTAAATATGTAGTAGTAGGGATATGCCGATTGTAGACCAAATCTTAAATATGTAGTAGTAGGGATATGCCGATTGTAGACCAAATCTTAAATATGTAGTAGTAGGGATATGCCGATTGTAGACCAAATCTTAAATATGTAGTAGTAGGGATATGCCGATTGTAGACCAAATCTTAAATATGTAGTAGTAGGGATATGCCGATTGTAGACCAAATCTTAAATATGTAGTAGTAGTAGGGATATGCCGATTGTGGACCAAATCTTAAATATGTAGTAGTAGGGATATGCCGATTGTAGACCAAATCTTAAAAAACTCAATTTGATCTGATAACAAAACAAACTCACATTTATTATTATGTAAAGGGAAAGAAGTGTGCAGTAGAAATAAACACCTGATGTGGGAACAAGCCCTCGAGTTAAATATGTAGTAGTAGGGATATGCCGATTGTAGACCAAATCTTAAATATGTAGTAGTAGGGATATGCCGATTGTAGACCAAATCTTAAATATGTAGTAGTAGGGATATGCCGATTGTAGACCAAATCTTAAATATGTAGTAGTAGGGATATGCCGATTGTAGACCAAATCTTAAATATGTAGTAGTAGGGATATGCCGATTGTAGACCAAATCTTAAATATGTAGTAGTAGGGATATGCCGATTGTAGACCAAATCTTAAATATGTAGTAGTAGAGATATGCCGATTGTAGACCAAATCTTAAATATGTAGTAGTAGGGATATGCCGATTGTAGACCAAATCTTAAATATGTAGTAGTAGGGATATTCCGATTGTAGACCAAATCTTAAATATGTAGTAGTAGGGATATGCCGATTGTAGACCAAATCTTAAATATGTAGTAGTAGGGATATGCCGATTGTAGACCAAATCTTAAATATGTAGTAGTAGGGATATGCCGATTGTAGACCAAATCTTAAATATGTAGTAGTAGGGATATGCCGATTGTAGACCAAATCTTAAATATGTAGTAGTAGGGATATGCCGATTGTAGACCAAATCTTAAATATGTAGTAGTAGGGATATGCCGATTGTAGACCAAATCTTAAATATGTAGTAGTAGGGATATGCCGATTGTAGACCAAATCTTAAATAGGTAGTAGTAGGGATATGCCGATTGTAGACCAAATCTTAAATATGTAGTAGTAGGGATATGCCGGTTGTAGACCAAATCTTAAATATGTAGTAGTAGGGATATGCCGATTGTAGACCAAATCTTAAATATGTAGTAGTAGGGATATGCCGATTGTAGACCAAATCTTAAATATGTAGTAGTAGGGATATTCCGATTGTAGACCAAATCTTCAATATGTAGTAGTAGGGATATGCCGATTGTAGACCAAATCTTAAATAAGTAGTAGTAGGGATATGCCGATTGTAGACCAAATCTTAAATATGTAGTAGTAGGGATATGCCGATTGTAGACCAAATCTTAAATATGTAGTAGTAGTAGGGATATGCCGAATGTAGACCAAATCTTAAATATGTAGTAGTAGGGATATGCCGATTGTAGACCAAATCTTAAATATGTAGTAGTAGGGATATGCCGATTGTAGACCAAATCTTAAATATGTAGTAGTAGGGATATGCCGATTGTAGACCAAATCTTAAATATGTAGTAGTAGGGATATGCCGATTGTAGACCAAATCTTAAATATGTAGTAGTAGGGATATGCCGATTGTAGACCAAATCTTAAATATGTAGTAGTAGGGGTATGCCGATTGTAGACCAAATCGTAAATATGTAGTAGTAGGGATATGCCGATTGTAGACCAAATCGTAAATATGTAGTAGTAGGGATATGCCGATTGTAGACCAAATCTTAAATATGTAGTAGTAGGGATATGCCGATTGTAGACCAAATCTTAAATATGTAGTAGTAGGGATATGCCGATTGTAGACCAAATCTTAAATATGTAGTAGTAGGGATATGCCGATTGTAGACCAAATCTTAAATATGTAGTAGTAGGGATATGCCGATTGTAGACCAAATCTTAAATATGTAGTAGTAGGGATATGCCGTTTGTAGACCAAATCTTAAATATGTAGTAGTAGGGATATGCCGATTGTAGACCAAATCTTAAATATGTAGTAGTAGGGATATGCCGATTGTAGACCAAATCTTAAATATGTAGTGGTAGGGATATGCCGATTGTAGACCAAATCTTAAATATGTAGTAGTAGGGATATGCCGATTGTAGACCAAATCTTAAATATGTAGTAGTAGGGATATGCCGATTGTAGACCAAATCTTAAATATGTAGTAGTAGGGATATGCCGATTATAGACCACATCTTAAATATGTAGTAGTAGGGATATGCCGATTGTAGACCAAATCTTAAATATGTAGTAGTAGGGATATGCCGATTGTAGACCAAATCTTAAATATGTAGTAGTAGGGATATGCCGATTGTAGACCAAATCTTAAATATGTAGTAGTAGGGATATGCCGATTGTAGACCAAATCTTAAATATGTAGTAGTAGGGATATGCCGATTGTAGACCAAATCTTAAATATGTAGTAGTAGGGATATGCCGATTGTAGACCAAATCTTAAATATGTAGTAGTAGGGATATGCCGATTGTAGACCAAATCTTACATATGTAGTAGTAGGGATATGCCGATTGTAGACCAAATCTTAAATATGTAGTAGTAGGGATATGCCGATTGTAGACCAAATCTTAAATATGTAGTAGTAGGGATATGCCGATTGTAGACCAAATCTTAAATATGTAGTAGTAGGGATATGCCGATTGTATACCAAATCTTAAATATGTAGTAGTAGTAGGGATATGCCGATTGTAGAACAAATCTTAAATATGTAGTAGTAGGGATATGCCGATTGTAGACCAAATCTTAAATATGTAGTAGTAGGGATATGCCGATTGTAGACCAAATCTTAAATATGTAGTAGTAGGGATATGCCGATTGTAGACCAAATCTTAAATATGTAGTAGTAGGAATATGCCGATTGTAGACCAAATCTTACATATGTAGTAGTAGGGATATGCCGATTGTAGACCAAATCTTAAATATGTAGTAGTAGGGATATGCCGATTGTAGACCAAATCTTACATATCGTCACCGTTTTCACGAAGAGGTAAATTGAGCCTTTCACGGTCTGAACAAACTTTCGAGATAATCGCTTGTAAAGTTTGTCCTTTTTTCGTTTGGCAGTTTGAAACATAAATATTCATAGAATATACAAGATTAAGGTATCATGGGAAAGAAGAGATTTCAATCTTCTTAAATATAGCAAACGTTAAGAAAAATAGGTGATTAGTTTTGCAGAATTAATCAATTAATAGAATTGCCTCTTCGTGAAAACGAAAAAAACGATACATTAGCAAATTCGCCCGTGGCTGTGAGAGTCAGAATGTATACATTTCCCCATTGCGCCCCCAATTTGTCTCTTCGTGAAAACGATAAAAGCCACTTCGCGACCAATTCGCCCAATTCGCCTCTTCGTGAAAACGCTAAAGTGACTAAGCGCACCAAAGTGCCCTTCATAAACACGTTGAAGTCAACGCTATTTCGAATTTGCCTCTTCGTGAAAACGCTAAAAGCCACTTCGCGACCAATTCGCCCAATTCGCCTCTTCGTGAAAACGCTAAAGTGACTACGCGCACCAAAGTGCCCTTCATAAACACGTTGAAGTCAACGCTATTTCGAATTTGCCTCTTCGTGAAAACGCAAAAGGGCACTTGAGGACCAATTCGCCCATTAGTTAATTAGGTTAATTGTGATTTTAATGATTTTGTGGATGTATAACTTCACCAGGTTGTAGAAATTGCAATATTTAATCGTTTTCATCAACAAAAATAATTTTGATAAATAGACGATTTTTCATGAAATTCGCCTCTTCGTGAAAACGGTGACGATATGTAGTAGTAGGGATATGCCGATTGTAGACCAAATCTTAAATATGTAGTAGTAGGGATATGCCGATTGTAGACCAAATCTTAAATATGTAGTAGTAGGGATATGCCGATTGTAGACCAAATCTTAAATATGTAGTAGTAGGGATATGCCGATTGTAGACCAAATCTTAAATATGTAGTAGTAGGGATATGCCGATTGTAGACTAAATCTTAAATATGTAGGAGTAGGGATATGCCGATTGTAGACCAAATCTGAAATATGTAGTAGTAGGGATATGCCGATTGTAGACCAAATCTTAAATATGTAGTAGTAGGGATATGCCGATTGTAGACCAAATCTTAAATATGTAGTAGTATGGATATGCCGATTGTAGACCAAATCTTAAATATGTAGTAGTAGGGATATGCCGATTGTAGACCAAATCTTAAATATGTAGTAGTAGGGAAATGCCGATTGTAGACCAAATCTTAAATATGTAGTAGTAGGGATATGCCGATTGTAGACCAAATTTTACATATGTAGTAGTAGGGATATGCCGATTGTAGACCAAATCTTAAATATGTAGTAGTAGGGATATGCCGATTGTAGACCAAATCTTAAATATGTAGTAGTAGGGATATGCCGATTGTAGACCAAATCTTAAATATGTAGTAGTAGGGATATGCCGATTGTAGACCAAATCTTAAATATGTAGTAGTAGGGATATGCCGATTGTAGACCAAATCTTAAATATGTAGTAGTAGGGATATGCCGATTGTAGACCAAATCTTAAATATCTAGTAGTAGGGATATGCCGATTGTAGACCAAATCTTAAATATGTAGGAGTAGGGATATGCCGATTGTAGACCAAATCTGAAATATGTAGTAGTAGGGATATGCCGATTGTAGACCAAATCTTAAATATATGTAGTAGTAGGGATATGCCGATTGTAGACCAAATCTTAAATATGTAGTAGTATGGATATGCCGATTGTAGACCAAATCTTAAATATGTAGTAGTAGGGATATGCCGATTGTATACCAAATCTTAAATATGTAGTAGTAGGGATATGCCGATTGTAGACCAAATCTTAAATATGTAGTAGTAGGGATATGCCGATTGTAGACCAAATTTTACATATGTAGTAGTAGGGATATGCCGATTGTAGACCAAATCTTAAATATGTAGTAGTAGGGATATGCCGATTGTAGACCAAATCTTAAATATGTAGTAGTAGGGATATGCCGATTGTAGACCAAATCTTAAATATGTAGTAGTAGGGATATGCCGATTGTAGACCAAATCTTAAATATGTAGTAGTAGGGATATGCCGATTGTAGACCAAATCTTAAATATGTAGTAGTAGGGATATGCCGATTGTAGACCAAATCTTAAATATCTAGTAGTAGGGATATGCCGATTGTAGACCAAATCTTAAATATGTAGTAGTAGGGATATGCCGATTGTAGACCAAATCTTAAATATGTAGTAGTAGGGATATGCCGGTTGTAGACCAAATCTTAAATATGTAGTAGTAGGGATATGCCGATTGTAGACCAAATCTTAAATATGTAGTAGTAGGGATATGCCGATTGTAGACCAAATCTTAAATATGTAGTAGTAGGGATATGCCGATTGTAGACCAAATCTTAAATATGTAGTAGAAGGGATATGCCGATTGTAGACCAAATCTTAAATATGTAGTAGTAGGGATATGCCGATTGTAGACCAAATCTTAAATATGTAGTAGTAGGGATATGCCGATTGTAGACAAAATCTTAAATATGTAGTAGTAGGGATATGCCGATTGTAGACCAAATCTTAAATATGTAGTAGTAGGTATATGCCGATTGTAGACCAAATCTTAAATATGTAGTAGTAGGGATATGCCGATTGTAGACCAAATCTTAAATATGTAGTAGTAGGGAAATGCCGATTGTAGACCAAATCTTAAATATGTAGTAGAAGGGATATGCCGATTGTAGACCAAATTTTACATATGTAGTAGTAGGGATATGCCGATTGTAGACCAAATCTTAAATATGTAGTAGTAGGGATATGCCGATTGTAGACCAAATCTTAAATATGTAGTAGTAGGGATATGCCGATTGTAGACCAAATCTTAAATATGTAGTAGTAGGGATATGCCGATTGTAGACCAAATCTTAAATATGTAGTAGTAGGGATATGCCGATTGTAGACCAAATCTTAAATATGTAGTAGTAGGGATATGCCGATTGTAGACCAAATCTTAAATATCTAGTAGTAGGGATATGCCGATTGTAGACCAAATCTTAAATATGTAGGAGTAGGGATATGCCGATTGTAGACCAAATCTGAAATATGTAGTAGTAGGGATATGCCGATTGTAGACCAAATCTTAAATATATGTAGTAGTAGGGATATGCCGATTGTAGACCAAATCTTAAATATGTAGTAGTATGGATATGCCGATTGTAGACCAAATCTTAAATATGTAGTAGTAGGGATATGCCGATTGTAGACCAAATCTTAAATATGTAGTAGTAGGGATATGCCGATTGTAGACCAAATCTTAAATATGTAGTAGTAGGGATATGCCGATTGTAGACCAAATTTTACATATGTAGTAGTAGGGATATGCCGATTGTAGACCAAATCTTAAATATGTAGTAGTAGGGATATGCCGATTGTAGACCAAATCTTAAATATGTAGTAGTAGGGATATGCCGATTGTAGACCAAATCTTAAATATGTAGTAGTAGGGATATGCCGATTGTAGACCAAATCTTAAATATGTAGTAGTAGGGATATGCCGATTGTAGACCAAATCTTAAATATGTAGTAGTAGGGATATGCCGATTGTAGACCAAATCTTAAATATCTAGTAGTAGGGATATGCCGATTGTAGACCAAATCTTAAATATGTAGTAGTAGGGATATGCCGATTGTAGACCAAATCTTAAATATGTAGTAGTAGGGATATGCCGGTTGTAGACCAAATCTTAAATATGTAGTAGTAGGGATATGCCGATTGTAGACCAAATCTTAAATATGTAGTAGTAGGGATATGCCGATTGTAGACCAAATCTTAAATATGTAGTAGTAGGGATATGCCGATTGTAGACCAAATCTTAAATATGTAGTAGAAGGGATATGCCGATTGTAGACCAAATCTTAAATATGTAGTAGTAGTGATATGCCGATTGTAGACCAAATCTTAAATATGTAGTAGTAGGGATATGCCGATTGTAGACAAAATCTTAAATATGTAGTAGTAGGGATATGCCGATTGTAGACCAAATCTTAAATATGTAGAAGTAGGTATATGCCGATTGTAGACCAAATCTTAAATATGTAGTAGTAGGGATATGCCGATTGTAGACCAAATCTTAAATATGTAGTAGTAGGGATATGCCGATTGTAGACCAAATCTTAAATATGTAGTAGAAGGGATATGCCGATTGTAGACCAAATCTTAAATATGTAGTAGTAGGGATATGCCGATTGTAGACCAAATCTTAAATATGTAGTAGTAGGGATATGCCGATTGTAGACCAAATCTTAAATATGTAGTAGTAGGGATATGCCGATTGTAGACCAAATCTTAAATATGTAGTAGTAGGGATATGCCGGTTGTAGACCAAATCTTAAATATGTAGTAGTAGGGATATGCCGATTGTAGACCAAATCTTAAATATGTAGTAGTAGGGATATGCCGATTGTAGACCAAATCTTAAATATGTAGTAGTAGGGATATGCCGATTGTCGACCAAATCTTAAATATGTAGTAGTAGGGATATGCCGATTGTAGACCAAATCTTAAATATGTAGTAGTAGGGATATGCCGATTGTAGACCAAATCTTAAATATGTAGTAGTAGGGATATGCCGATTGTAGACCAAATCTTAAATATGTAGTAGTAGGGATATGCCGATTGTAGACCAAATCTTAAATATGTAGTAGTAGGGATATGCCGATTGTAGACCAAATCTTAAATATGTAGTAGTAGGGATATGCCGATTGTAGACCAAATCTTAAATATGTAGTAGTAGGGATTTGCCGATTGTAGACCAAATCTTAAATATGTAGTAGTATGGATATGCCGATTGTAGACCAAATCTTACATATGTAGTAGTAGGGATATGCCGATTGTAGACCAAATCTTAAATATGTAGTAGTAGGGATATGCCGATTGTAGACCAAATCTTAAATATGTAGTAGTAGGGATATGCCGATTGTAGACCAAATCTTAAATATGTAGTAGTAGGGATATGCCGATTGTAGACCAAATCTTAAATATGTAGTAGTAGGGATATGCCGATTGTAGACCAAATCTTAAATATGTAGTAGTAGGGATATGCCGATTGTAGACCAAATCTTAAATATGTAGTAGTAGGGATATGCCGATTGTATACCAAATCTTAAATATGTAGTAGTAGGGATATGCCGATTGTAGACCAAATCTTAAATATATAGTAGTAGGGATATGCCGATTGTAGACCAAATCTTAAATATGTAGTAGTAGGGATATGCCGATTGTAGACCAAATCTTAAATATGTAGTAGTAGGGATATGCCGATTGTAGACCAAATCTTACATATGTAGTAGTAGGGATATGCCGATTGTAGACCAAATCTTAAATATGTAGTAGTAGGGATATGCCGATTGTAGACCAAATCTTAAATATGTAGTAGTAGGGATATGCCGATTGTAGACCAAATCTTAAATATGTTGTAGTAGGGATATGCCGATTGTAGACCAAATCTTAAATATGTAGTAGTAGGGATATGCCGATTGTAGACCAAATCTTAAATATGTAGTAGTAGGGATATGCCGATTGTAGACCAAATCTGAAATATGTAGTAGTAGGGATATGCCGATTGTAGACCAAATCTTAAATATGTAGTAGTAGGGATATGCCGATTGTAGACCAAATCTTAAATATGTAGTAGTAGGGATATGCCGATTGTAGACCAAATCTTAAATATGTAGTAGTAGGGATATGCCGATTGTAGACCAAATCTTAAATATGTAGTAGTAGGGATATGCCGATTGTAGACCAAATCTTAAATATGTAGTAGTAGGGATATGCCGATTGTAGACCAAATCTTAAATATGTAGTAGTAGGGATATGCCGGTTGTAGACCAAATCTTAAATATGTAGTAGTAGGGATATGCCGGTTGTAGACCAAATCTTAAATATGTAGTAGTAGGGATATGCCGGTTGTAGACCAAATCTTAAATATGTAGTAGTAGGGATATGCCGATTGTAGACCAAATCTTAAATATGTAGTAGTAGGGATATGCCGATTGTAGACCAAATCTTAAATATGTAGTAGTAGGGATATGCCGATTGTAGACCAAATCTTAAATATGTAGTAGTAGGGATATGCCGATTGTCGACCAAATCTTAAATATGTAGTAGTAGGGATATGCCGATTGTAGACCAAATCTTAAATATGTAGTAGTAGGGATATGCCGATTGTAGACCAAATCTTAAATATGTAGTAGTAGGGATATGCCGATTGTAGACCAAATCTTAAATATGTAGTAGTAGGGATATGCCGATTGTAGACCAAATCTTAAATATGTAGTAGTAGGGATATGCCGATTGTAGACCAAATCTTAAATATGTAGTAGTAGGGATATGCCGATTGTAGACCAAATCTTAAATATGTAGTAGTAGGGATTTGCCGATTGTAGACCAAATCTTAAATATGTAGTAGTATGGATATGCCGATTGTAGACCAAATCTTACATATGTAGTAGTAGGGATATGCCGATTGTAGACCAAATCTTAAATATGTAGTAGTAGGGATATGCCGATTGTAGACCAAATCTTAAATATGTAGTAGTAGGGATATGCCGATTGTAGACCAAATCTTAAATATGTAGTAGTAGGGATATGCCGATTGTAGACCAAATCTTAAATATGTAGTAGTAGGGATATGCCGATTGTAGACCAAATCTTACATATGTAGTAGTAGGGATATGCCGATTGTAGACCAAATCTTAAATATGTAGTAGTAGGGATATGCCGATTGTAGACCAAATCTTAAATATGTAGTAGTAGGGATATGCCGATTGTAGACCAAATCTTAAATATGTTGTAGTAGGGATATGCCGATTGTAGACCAAATCTTAAATATGTAGTAGTAGGGATATGCCGATTGTAGACCAAATCTTAAATATGTAGTAGTAGGGATATGCCGATTGTAGACCAAATCTGAAATATGTAGTAGTAGGGATATGCCGATTGTAGACCAAATCTTAAATATGTAGTAGTAGGGATATGCCGATTGTAGACCAAATCTTAAATATGTAGTAGTAGGGATATGCCGATTGTAGACCAAATCTTAAATATGTAGTAGTAGGGATATGCCGATTGTAGACCAAATCTTAAATATGTAGTAGTAGGGATATGCCGATTGTAGACCAAATCTTAAATATGTAGTAGTAGGGATATGCCGATTGTAGACCAAATCTTAAATATGTAGTAGTAGGGATATGCCGGTTGTAGACCAAATCTTAAATATGTAGTAGTAGGGATATGCCGGTTGTAGACCAAATCTTAAATATGTAGTAGTAGGGATATGCCGGTTGTAGACCAAATCTTAAATATGTAGTAGTAGGGATATGCCGATTGTAGACCAAATCTTAAATATGTAGTAGTAGGGATATGCCGATTGTAGACCAAATCTTAAATATGTAGTAGTAGGGATATGCCGATTGTAGACCAAATCTTAAATATGTAGTAGTAGGGATATGCCGATTGTCGACCAAATCTTAAATATGTAGTAGTAGGGATATGCCGATTGTAGACCAAATCTTAAATATGTAGTAGTAGGGATATGCCGATTGTAGACCAAATCTTAAATATGTAGTAGTAGGGATATGCCGATTGTAGACCAAATCTTAAATATGTAGTAGTAGGGATATGCCGATTGTAGACCAAATCTTAAATATGTAGTAGTAGGGATATGCCGATTGTAGACCAAATCTTAAATATGTAGTAGTAGGGATATGCCGATTGTAGACCAAATCTTAAATATGTAGTAGTAGGGATTTGCCGATTGTAGACCAAATCTTAAATATGTAGTAGTATGGATATGCCGATTGTAGACCAAATCTTACATATGTAGTAGTAGGGATATGCCGATTGTAGACCAAATCTTAAATATGTAGTAGTAGGGATATGCCGATTGTAGACCAAATCTTAAATATGTAGTAGTAGGGATATGCCGATTGTAGACCAAATCTTAAATATGTAGTAGTAGGGATATGCCGATTGTAGACCAAATCTTAAATATGTAGTAGTAGGGATATGCCGATTGTAGACCAAATCTTAAATATGTAGTAGTAGGGATATGCCGATTGTAGACCAAATCTTAAATATGTAGTAGTAGGGATATGCCGATTGTATACCAAATCTTAAATATGTAGTAGTAGGGATATGCCGATTGTAGACCAAATCTTAAATATATAGTAGTAGGGATATGCCGATTGTAGACCAAATCTTAAATATGTAGTAGTAGGGATATGCCGATTGTAGACCAAATCCTAAATATGTTGTAGTAGGGATATGCCGATTGTAGACCAAATCTTAAATATGTAGTAGTAGGGATATGCCGATTGTAGACCAAATCTTAAATATGTAGTAGTAGGGATATGCCTATTGTAGACCAAATCTTAAATATGTAGTAGTAGGGATATGCCGATTGTAGACCAAATCTTAAATATGTAGTAGTAGGGATATGCCGATTGTAGACCAAATCTTAAATATGTAGTAGTAGGGATATGCCGATTGTAGACCAAATCTTACATATGTAGTAGTAGGGATATGCCGATTGTAGACCAAATCTTAAATATGTAGTAGTAGGGATATGCCGATTGTAGACCAAATCTTAAATATGTAGTAGTAGGGATATGCCGATTGTAGACCAAATCTTAAATATGTAGTAGTAGGGATATGCCGATTGTAGACCAAATCTTAAATATGTAGTAGTAGGGATATGCCGATTGTAGACCAAATCTTAAATATGTAGTAGTAGGGATATGCCGATTGTAGACCAAATCTTAAATATGTAGTAGTAGGGATATGCCGATTGTAGACCAAATCCTAAATATGTTGTAGTAGGGATATGCCGATTGTAGACCAAATCTTAAATATGTAGTAGTAGGGATATGCCGATTGTAGACCAAATCTTAAATATGTAGTAGTAGGGATATGCCTATTGTAGACCAAATCTTAAATATGTAGTAGTAGGGATATGCCGATTGTAGACCAAATCTTAAATATGTAGTAGTAGGGATATGCCGATTGTAGACCAAATCTTAAATATGTAGTAGTAGGGATATGCCGATTGTAGACCAAATCTTACATATGTAGTAGTAGGGATATGCCGATTGTAGACCAAATCTTAAATATGTAGTAGTAGGGATATGCCGATTGTAGACCAAATCTTAAATATGTAGTAGTAGGGATATGCCGATTGTAGACCAAATCTTAAATATGTAGTAGTAGGGATATGCCGATTGTAGACCAAATCTTAAATATGTAGTAGTAGGGATATGCCGATTGTAGACCAAATCTTAAATATGTAGTAGTAGGGATATGCCGATTGTAGACCAAATCTTAAATATGTAGTAGTAGGGATATGCCGATTGTAGTACAAATCTTATATATGTAGTAGTATCAGGGATGTGCCGATTGTAGACCAAATCTTAAATATGTAGTAGTAGGGATATGCCGATTGTAGACCAAATCTTAAATATGTAGTAGTAGGGATATGCCGATTGTAGACCAAATCTTAAATATGTAGTAGTAGGGATATGCCGATTGTAGACCAAATCTTAAATATGTAGTAGTAGGGATATGCCGATTGTAGACCAAATCTTAAATATATAGTAGTAGGGATATGCCGATTGTAGACCAAATCTTAAATATGTAGTAGTAGGGATATGCCGATTGTAGACCAAATCTTAAATATGTTGTAGTAGGGATATGCCGATTGTAGACCAAATCTTAAATATGTAGTAGTAAGGATATGCCGATTGTAGACCAAATCCTAAAAATCTCAATTTGATCTGATAACAAAACAAACTCACATTTATTATTATGTAAAGGGAAAGAAGTGTGCAGTATAAATAAACACCTGATGTGGGAACAAGCCCTCGAGTTAAATATGTAAAGGGAAAGAAGTGTGCAGTAGAAATAAACACCTGATGTGGGAACAAGCCCTCGAGTTAAATATGTAGTAGTATGGATATGCCGATTGTAGACCAAATCTTAAATATGTAGTAGTAGGGATATGCCGATTGTAGACCAAATCTTAAATATGTAGTAGTAGGGATATGCCGATTGTAGACCAAATCTTAAATATGTAGTAGTAGGGATATGCCGATTGTAGACCAAATCTTAAATATGTAGTAGTAGGGATATGCCGATTGTAGACCAAATCTTAAATATGTAGTAGTAGGGATATGCCGATTGTAGACCAAATCTTACATATGTAGTAGTAGGGATATGCCGATTGTAGACCAAATCTTAAATATGTAGTAGTAGGGATATGCCGATTGTAGACCACATCTTAAATATGTAGTA